>JAOWBN010011259.1:0-10976 GCA_028565015.1 Pinguicula moranensis | reverse complement strand
TTATCTTAAAATATGAATATGAATTATAAATTAGAAATTTATAAGTTATATGTTTATTCTTGTAACTTTATAAGTTACAAAGATTTAAATTATAAAAAAAATGAAAAATGAAAAAATTGAAAAATAATGCGGTCTAAACGGGTCCCGCCGGTATCGGCCCGAATCAAAATTTGATAAACCGTATCCGCCCGTTTTACTAAACGGTTTAGCCCGGACCACCCGTTTTGCAGTCCTAAACTGCCTAAGATCGTCCATTTTTAAACCGTGCGGGCATGAAAACGGTTTGGACCGGGCTAAAATGGTTTTGGCCTGTTTAGCCCGGATCGGATGCCTCTCTCTAATCAACATATAATGTTAAGAACATAATATCTTCTCCCACTTTCTTAACATATATGCAAGACTCTGCTGAATTCTGAATGAAACCAGAAACAATGACTTTTTTATGAAATTTTATATTCCATTATCGAGATGCCTGCTTTAAACCATAGATAGATCTATTTAGTTTACAC
This sequence comes from Pinguicula moranensis, assembly GCA_028565015.1. NCBI lineage: Eukaryota > Viridiplantae > Streptophyta > Magnoliopsida > Lamiales > Lentibulariaceae > Pinguicula > Pinguicula moranensis. The sequence goes on along the minus strand of JAOWBN010011259.1, from coordinate 10,467 downwards.
ACCTTGCTTTCACTTCCTTGAACCAGAAAACCTTTCTGGTTGTTCCATATAAACATCCTCTTCAAGTTTACCATTCAAGAAAGTTGTCTTTAAATCCATATGATACAACTTAAATTCAAAGTATGAAACCAAAACAAGTATGACTCTTATTGATTGAATGCATGCAATGGGAGAAAATATTTCAGCATAATCAATTCTATGTGTTTGATTGTATCCTTTTTCAGCTAAACGAGCTTTATACTTCTCAACAATACCTTCAGAATTTTTCTTCCTCTTAAATACACATTTGCAGCCAATCACTTGAACATCTGTAGGAAGATCAACTAAAGCCCACACATTATTTTTATAAAGAGATTGAAGCTCCTAATGCATAGCTTCTAACCATAACTCCTTATCAATATCTGTCACAATCTCTGAAAAGGTATTTAGATCATGCATATATTCATTTAATATGAGGATTTCACAGATTTCACCATTATAAACATGATATTCTAAGCCAATAGGACAATTAACAGCTTTTGATCTATTTCGAGTGGCTTCAGGATAGTCTTTTCTTTTTCTAGAGATGACGTGTGACTCAGTAGACCGCTTCAAAGGGGGTTGAAAATCCTCAACAGTTTGATTCTCATCAATTTTCTCAAGTAAATTTTTTTCTCCTTCCAAATTCTCAGAGTCGAATTTATCTTCTAAGAACTTGACATTCCGACTTTCTACTGTTGCCTTAGGAGCTGGGTCATATAGCTTGTAACCTTTAGACCAATCCAGATTTCCAATGAGAAAACATCTTCTAGTTTTGGAACTTAGCTTATCTCTTGAAGGGTTAAGGATTAATACATGAGCTACACAATCCCAAACGCATAGATGATTTAAACTGGCCTTTCTTCCAAACCAAACTTCATAAGGTATAGTCTCAACCGATTTTGTTGGAACTCTATTCGAAATATAGGCAGAAGTCAATAATGCATCACCCCAAAAACTAGGGGGAAGGTTAGTATGAGCCATCATGGATCTTACCATTTCTAATAGTGTACGATTCCTGCTCTCTACTACACCATTCTGCTCAGGAGTATAAGCTATAGTTTTCATGTGAATAATACCAGGCTCTTCACAAAACTTATCAAACAAGGTAGAACAATATTCACCACCACTATCTGTATGAAATTCTTTAATTTTTCTACCCCGTTCTATTCTCTACTTTAAGTTTGAATTTCTTGAAAAATTCAAGTGCATCAGACTTCTTATGCATAAGATAGACATATCCATATCTTGAAAAATCATCAATAAATGTGATGAAATATTCACATCCATTTCTAGTCTTTGTGCTGGATGGTCCACATATATCAGAGTGAATCACTTCCAGCTTACCAAAACTTCTAAGACCTTTAGGAAATGGTAATTTGGGCATCTTTCCAGAAATCCAACTTTCACATGGAGCATACTTCTCAAATTTCAGATTGCTCAATAAACCATCACGAATAAGTTGCTGAATGCGCGAATTACTTATATAAGATAATCGAAGGTGCCACGAGTAAGATGAATTGTGGGCAGAATATCTATAAACCAAATTAAAAACTATCTACATGAAAGACCATATTGTTTGCATGAGCCTTGACATCCTCGTCTTCTCCACACTTAGTCTTGATGAAATATTTCCAAAGACTGTCTACGTGAGCTTGAGAAGTTTGACCATACTTTTTTTTCAATACTGACTAGTATATCTTTAAGTTCTCCGGAGCGGTGCACTTAAACCTAAAAGGATATGACATCTCATCATCCTGTTTGCATAGACCCAATTCTCAGAGGCCTTTGACAATGTATCATCAGTCGGAGTAGCAGTACCCGTAGGTTTAACCGGAGGAACATCAATAAGTAATATTTTACTATAACCAAGATAGTTTAGAAGAAAATCCACTCTCTGATTCCAATCAAGATAATTAGCACCATCCAAATGAGAAGATCTCAACAGATCAATATAAGCTGAAGCAATACTAGCAGATGGCAATATAACATCTGACCAAGAAAAAATAATTCACGAGTTCTATCACATCAACATATAATTTATAGTCCGGATTACCCGATGGGGATTTACGGAATAATAAATAATATATAATATAACACATAATTTATATCCGTATTACCCGACGGGGATTTATGGTATAATATATAATAAATATTATAACACATAAGTTTATTGAACCGGATTATTCGACGGAGATTTACGGAATAATATATAATAAATATTATAACACATAAGTTTATTGAATCAGATTACCCGACGGGAATTTACGGAATAATAAATGAATAAATAATATTCATATTAAAGCACTCAGTCAATCAAGGTGATTATAATTCTGACACCCGACGGAGATTAAGAACTATATCAACAATGAAAGATCATATAATCAACGTCCTAAATTGCTTGAAAAGTGCAAAAATAAGTTCATTACCTCATTGTGGATGCAAAACTCCCACTTTATCAATAAAAATATGTTTCTGTCAAACTCATAATAGCCATGAAAAAGAAAGACAGTTTATTCTCATAACACGGACACTATTTTACCGCTAAAAATCAATATGATGATTTCTTTTTCAGCACGTCTCATATATCCTTCAACAATGAAAATGTCAGTTCTCCGTGACACAAAATGTTCTAAAATATAATATTTAAATAATTAAAGTTCCAACCAATTATTTAAATGAATTGAATAGTAAAATAATTAAATAAATAAAGCTCACCCAAATTATAGGTAATAACAATATGTAATTCCATAAATAGATGGATTTTTTTATTATTATTTATGTATTTTATTATTATTATATCCCTTAATTGATGCCCTGCGGGTGAATGATGGCAACTTGAAGTCCATAAACTCTGCCACCACCCAGTTTACTCCATCACCATCCATTCAATACGTTCCATACAAAAGCTAACAGGTTAAAAACATATAGAACACGGAGAAAACCATCAATGATATTGCGATATATACATGATGTCGTCTATTCTTTGTCTTAGCAAGTTAAACTTCATGATTAGCCCATATGCTGTGAGGAAGCTCCTACATTCACCTCCAAAATAAATTCTAATCCTACGAACTTAAATTACTGGAAGAAAGTGTGTGTTCAAAACTCACACAAAAGGTAGTTCTACAATAAGTAGTCTTATCAGGTCAATGCTAAAAAAAATTTCAAGAAAATTATCCAATGAATTTTAAGACTAAAATTACTGGGTTTCAGTTTGCACCAACCCAATTACCAATACCAGGGGATTCCTAGATCTGTTCTCCGATCACATGTTGATTCCAGTCTTCAATAAAACAGGATGAAATCTCGCGACAACTATAACAATTTGTACTATAATTTAGGAATAGTCAAACCTAATCATTTTCCATCCATAGAAGATTCCATTCAATTAGAATCATTTTACTGGTAGCCGCACCAACTTTTTCATAATCCAAAATTGAAATAAAGAATCTATAAACAAAAACATGGAAGAAATTGAGTTGCTAGCGGTGATAGCCTCCAATGTTCTGTTTGGCAATGTGACTTACTATTCAAGGTTTGACCTTCCGTACAACACTCCATAAATAAATAAAAAACAATTACGGGCTTATCTTCAAACAAAAACATGAAGCAAAAAAACAAAATCAAAAGAACCGCACTTCAAAAACAAAAGCCTCGCATAAGAGGATATCATCATCGATTCTTGTTGGCGATCGGAATTCAATGCACAAAAAACAAATTAGATTAGTTTCAAGAATTTTAATTCTTGATTCTAACGATTGTGCTTGTTGGAGAGGATTCACAAACACAGAAATAATTCAACAAATAAAGTAATAAAAAATTACCTCCCATAGTTGTCATCAATAATCTTCAACAGGTTCAAAGCCCAAGCATCTCACAATCGTACGAATCTTCCTCTCTCGAAGGAAACCAGCCAGGCTAAAGGATTTCTTAGATTCGACAATCGTGTGACATTGGAGGTATTTATTTAACCTAACCCATTAATGGGCAGACCCTCTACCACATAACTTTCTGGCCATAGGTATGTGGTATTGGATTGGACCCAATTCAATTCAATCTCACAAGCCCATATCCTTGATCAGTCCAATTAAGTGGAAGCCCTTTAAAACTTATTTTGTTTTGACTCCAAAATAATTTAAAATAAAATAATTTAAAATAAATATTTTAATAAAAATAACTCGTTAACAAGCACACGCACTCTTTCAATCTTTTGGGAGAGCTTAGCTGAAATCCGTAAGTTATTATAGAGTCTCCACCGTATAAACAATCAAGGGTCAATCTTGTTAACACGCCTCGATGTGTGTTTGATGATTGCATTTTAATAAGGGCTTTTTTTTATAGTTGAATAGAGCAGTTATTGTGCTATAAAATTTATTTAAATTATCACTACACTTTAAATCATTAACAAAATATTTTATATGTTGTTTTAATTGGACACGCGGGGTTCGGCCTGTTTGGCCACCTCTTCTGTGTTCATAATAAATTAATTAAGATTCGATTCTTAATCAATTCACATCCAACAATTTAATTCCGTTTCTTTTCGGATCAAATCTTTTTCTTCCTTCCCTTTTAAGATATTTCAACTTGCTTTCTGAGAAAGAAAAAAAAATCTGCTCTAAATTGACTTTCGAGGGTTTTGAATTTCGATAAAAGACAAAAGGGAATGTTAGCGTCCACTTTCGAGGGAAAATTTATTCATTTTCTTTGACCAGTGGGCAGACACGTTTCTTCAGTCCGATAAAAAAAATATTGCTTAAGAACATTTTATTAATAAAGAATAACAATAAACAAAGTGACTTACAAAATTATCCTCACCTAATCATTCAGAATCTGATTTTTTTTTAGTTGCATATAGACATGGGCAAAATGACCTGATAACCGGCCAGGCCCATGAACCTCGACCGGCAAAACTACGGCCCACAGGTTAGCCAGGTCGGTAGTTTGATTTTTTGGCGGCTCGCAACCGCCAAATCGACCCATTGGATATCATCAAAATATTTTTTTTCTTTTAAAAAATAAAATTAAAATAAATCCGGTTGGACCAAACATGTGGCCCAAATTGTAAAAATTAAATATTTTAATAATTAATTAATTTATTAAAATAGAAAATAGTAATAAAATATTAGAATTCTAATTTTAAAAAAATACAAAAATTATAAAAATATTATGATTTTAATAAAAAAAAATTACCTTCGGCCCGCAACACAGAGGGTCTAACGGCATTTTTTATTTTTTTTTAAATTTTCTACACCTATAAATATCCCTCTACCCCCTTTATTTTATTCATATCAATTCTAATCTTTTCCTCATCTATTCTCAATTATTTGCTATATTTAGATCATTCATTTCGGTGCATTTTGTTTTTAGCGATTCTCGCACTTCAACTTTTTTTTCTTACCGCAATAATGTCGTCGAAGAGAATTCTTACTTTCTAATCCATGATTTCGATGCTAATATTGATTTTGAAAATTTGATTGATCTTAACTTTGAGTTCGGCGAGTTGAACACACCACTACCGGTTTTAGAGGCGGCAGAGGAGACGGTAACACTATCTTCTTATTGTGGTTGTGGTAGTCATCCACCCCTTCATCTTACGATGTCTCAAACTTAAGAGTGGGTTGTGGAAAAAATGAGCACCAAATGAATTTTTTGACAATTTCAAATTCAGAAAGAGGGTCAGACTTTTTTTGGGTGAAATTTCAGTTATGTCAAAAGAAATTCCACCTCAAAAAGGTACCATTTAAATTTGTAGTTTTTGAAATTTAATTTTGGATTTTTATTTTTTTTTCAACTTTGAATATTTATTTAAAATTTGAATATTTTTTAAATTTTAATTTTTTTAAATTAGAATATTTTTTAAAATTTAGAATTTTTAAATTTAATTCATGAATTATTTTTTAAAGTAGGGATTATGGTTCATTTGCGAAACTTATAATGAGTAAGCACCCGCGAGATCTTGGTGTCGATCCTATACAAACCCAACTGTCAAATAGTTGGGGTTTTGTCGCCGGTGGAATTGGATCCAGAGCTATAGCTGAAGATGTATGTATGTCTTCCACTAGTCATTTATATCGGTTTAATCAAAATAGAAATAGAGAATGCCTAGTAGATTTAATTTGTTCAAAAGGCCTTGTATTTAGATTTGCTGAAAGTTTAAATTTAGAAAATTATGCACGTACATATTTCATCCCACATTTAGTAGAGTTTACGTAAATCACACACTAGAGATATTAAAAAATCTTTTAAGAAAATAAAAACTAATTTGTGTAGAGTTTTTTTCATTTATGGACCATAATTTTTATATATGCAGTGATATATGGTTGAATCTCAGTTAAAACCATAGTTAGATGGAAATTACATGTGACTAAACAGATAATGAGTGAAAAATAAAAAAAATAATATTAGCATATAAGACATTTGTTGATGCACACACTACACAAAATAATAGCATTATGATAATGTTGATTTTAGAAGAATATAATTTATAACACCGTGTATATAGTATTTATTTTCATAATACCTCTAACAATTATGCATGTATAGGCGATTTAAAGGCATTATGTGATTATTCTTTTGATGGTAATTTATTTTCATATTCGTTGTATTTGACATATTATTCATTTATGTGTATAAAATGCTATTAAATGTATAGATTTAAGCGTAAACCCCATTAAATGTACAATAAAAGTTTTGGTTACTAAACCTAAGGTAATGAAATATTGGTTTAAATTTTGTAAAGATAGTAATATTAGGCAAATAAATTTTTCTTTAAACGTGTGAATTTGTTGGAACTCAATATATATTTTACTTCAAAAATCATCCTTTATAAAGATTTATTGTGTAGTTTTATTAATAATATATACCAAAATATATATTTAGAACAAATCATTGGTTAGAGTATGAAAAACTTTTAGAATTATTAAAATATCTAAATTATTATACTAAATTATTATCACACATATATAAAAATCACTTCTAACCTTATTGTTCCTGTTTGCGTTAACCTATGAGCCATTATTACGGGTTTTAAAGATAAAACTAATTTGACAAATTGTGTAGATGCTATTAGTGAAAAGTGGTGTAAATATCTTTTAGATGTATCATTACTTAATCTTGTTGCCACCGTTTAAGACCCCCGAATAAAATTAGAAAATTTAAAAAGATCATTAGAAGATTATTATAGTGGATTTTTCGACAATTATGGTGTAACCCTTGTCCACTACATGACTATAATTGAAGAAATGTCTAATTTATTAAATGAACTATGTAGAATATCAAATTGGGTTAAGTATTCCAGTACAAACTCATGGGAGTGGATCTAGTAATAGTGCTTCTAGTAGAGCAATACTAGGAAGAATGAAAATATAATGATACAAATATTGAAATGACCTAGTTTCTTGTCAAGTTCCACATACGTGAAAATTGATACTTATCTAACAACTACATTTGAGATTGTTCAGACATGTGAAGATGATAATAACTTATACTGGAATTTTGATATTCTCTATTGGTTGATGAGCAAAGCAAGAGATTTTTCAGTATTATCGATTATGGTGATTGAAGTTCTAGCATGCCTGATTTCAAAATTTATTGTATAGCAAGCCTTCAGCAAGGAAGGGTACATTATAAACGACCAACAACACCATTGCATCCGATCAACATGGAATATCAAACATACCTGAATGATTGAATAGCTGACGAAAATAGCTCTACAAAACATGCAAAAGATGAAGCAACCCATTCAACACAAGTCCAACTAACTTGTGGTTATCCAATAGGTAAGTGAGGTAAGAAAATTACGTGGGCTTTAATTTATTTATATATATACGCATAAATAATATATAAGCAACTTAATTATAAATGTTAACAATTATAATTAAACTCAAGCCCTTTCTCCCTTCTTTTTTTCCTACCCCAAAATCCTAAATTCTAACTATAAATCCAATCTTGAATCCTAAATCCTAAATCCTAAATCCTAAATCCTAAATCCTAAATCATAAATCATAAACCCTAAACTTTATTTAACTTATAAACTTTATATAACTTATAAACTTTATATAATTTATGAATTTATATAACATGTAAACTTATAAACTTATAAAATTTATATAACTTTATATATCTTATAAACTTATGTAACTTATAAACTTTATATAACTTATAAACTTTTTTTTTATAAAATTATAATTTATAACTTTATATAACTTATGGACGTGGCCATGGGAAGACATTGCTGGAGGTGTCGCGCGACTCGGTTGTGGAAGTGGAAATGGGGGAGGGTGTTATGACGGAGAGCACCGTAAGTTCACAGGTTCTTCCGAGTTTCTCGGATGTTGTTGTAGGTGATGCGGGGGTACTGCAACTTGGTGGAGGCTCGGAGCTGAACATTGTTGTAGCATTGTGGGCAGCCATTCTGCTGGAGAAGACGCTGCCCGACAAAAATCCTAAAAAACAAGATCATGTCCAATATGTTCCAGAGGCATTTTTCCAGGCCACTTCAAAACTCCATGGTTCACAAAACATTGTGCAGGTGGGAGGGGATGTTCATGAGGATGATGGAGAGGTTTGGCAGCATCGGCGTAGGAGGGACGACAAGGCGGTTGTTAAGGAGGAAGTTGCGGACCAGCCGGGAAAACACGTTATGCCAAAACACATTAAGAAATTACGTGAGCAATCTGATTCTTATCATGTAGCTAACTTGCCACCAGCCTGCACAGAGGAGGATATGCGTCATGTTTTTGTGGCTTTCAGGGTCGTTCGGGATGCTTTCATTCCACGAAATCAATTGCCACAAAGGCGTCATTTTGATTTTGTTCATTTTTCCCTGGCTGGAGGTTGTGTGGAGTTTGAGCAACGTCATTCTGGCTGCTGGATCGGCGATTACAAGTTGCTGATTCATCGTGTGCGTGGCCAGGAGACACGAAAGTTAACTGTTAGTTTGGGTAATTCACACAAGCATGGAATGGATGCAAACATACCAAGCTCTCGGATAGTGTCTACGGTTCAAGTGAAAAACCGGCATGTAGTGACCTTTGAGGAGGACTCTTTGGCATCCAAATGGCTTGATTATTGTTTTATTGGACGGCCATTGTACACCCCTGCTGTGATTGCTATGAATCTGAAAACATGATCTTGTTGATGGTAAAGTAAATGTGGTAGAAGGGGGAGAAGTTCTTGTATCCTATTCTACGTACTTGGTGCAATTTCGGCTTCAAGAAGAACAAAATTTGGCAGCTTTCATTGGTTTATTGTATGTTCGACCGTGGCGACATGGAGGGTCTAATGATACAAGAGATGTGTGGTTGCAGGTAAAAGGAACGCCGTTGTATTGTTGGTACCCTGAATTTTTCAAGAACTTGGCTAAGCCGTTCGGAGAGATCGTGCATTTGGATAAATTTACAGAGGAACGCATTATGATGCATCGTGCACGTATGCTTGTACGGGTAGCAAACTCAAGCATTATAAATGAAAGTGTCAAGGTGGAGTTGAAGGATGAGTGGTTTTTGATTGAAATTGTGGAGGAACACGGTGGGGGTTGTCAGTGGGAGGCTGTTTGGCCGTTTGTTGATGGGAGTAAGGAGCGTGTGAAGGTTGAGTTGGCTGTGGGTTTCGGGAAGGTTGGAGAGAAGGTGGCTCAACGTGAGGAGGATGAAGTTCTCGTGGCAAGTGATGTTAGGAAGGCTTGTAAGGAGCAAGTATCGTTTGGTAAATTGGTGTTTGAGGCTTTGGTGGTCGAACGGAATTCAAAGTCTAGTGCCATGCTGCTAGACGACGAAAAGATGTTGGGCGAGCGATCGTATGATGTATCTCGGCCGCCGTGCGACGATATTAGGCCATCATCCGAATGATCGTCCGCATCGTGCAAGAATAAACTTGATGCCTAAGGGGACTTGATTGAGCACACTGTGGTTGATGTTCAAAACTTGCTCGATGTTGGGCAACTAGCACCAGATGATCTCAAAACAAAGGTTGGTCTTGAAACACTCTCAGTCGCTGCAATGATCAAAGTCTATGCACCAATGATCAGTAATGATGTGGGTGCAGGGGTGTCTCGCAAGAAGAAAACTGAGAAGTTTCACAAGGCACATCGTGCTCATCCTTATGATGCTCCAGCAAAGAAAATTGATGTGAGAGTCATGACAGAACAAATGGAGGTTGTACTATCTGATGAACGTCTATTTGGACTTCCATAACATATGGAGGATATTGCTGATTTCGTACAAGGACAAAGTATTGGCTCTACCCGGCGATCAACTAAAATAGTGGACGAGGCTACGAGGACTTAGGAGATGGGGAAGATGATGCAGGAGCATCCGAGCCATCCGAACCAGTTGAGCATGAAAGTGATTGTTTTTCTGATGCTACTATGATGGCCTTGAATTATCATGAAAATATGGACAAAAGGAAACCTAGGAGGTGATTATTTGAAGTTTTGGTCAAAATTGG
>JAOWBN010011258.1:0-22698 GCA_028565015.1 Pinguicula moranensis | reverse complement strand
AATTCCCCACTCGGGGGACTCGATCCCTCGACCTCTCTAGGCAAGCCCTGAGAAATCGGGGGACGCAGCTTGCCGCTGGGCCAACTGCAACTGATAGAGAATCGTACCCCAATACTACCTAACATGATCACACCCAGCAAACCAACCACATTTCCAGTTATAGAGTAAATATGTGTGATAGAACCTTATTTGTAACTTTGCTCTAAGAGATCCTATAGCGCGAAAGGGCGATCCCCTTTTTTCCAGAGAAGCAACAAAAAAATACTATCAATATTATTTTTCTATAATTCTACCTCATTGTCAGCAATATTGGGAGAATAAGTGAAATTCAATTAAGGAATAATTTAGGCCCAAAATACAACCATTGACCCCAAAAATTACTTATTTTCTTGACTTGTCAGAGATTGATTTTGATAATATATTCTTATTCAAAGCTTTTATAACATCTTGTCCTTTACTTTTTTGAATGATTATTATTATCCTGAAAATATATTAAATTACCAGTAGTACAAATCCAACCACACCATATATCTCTAATTTTTTTTGGTAGGTTTCAAGGTTCTGCAAGGGTATTATAACACTTTGCAAAGCTTATGGCGCGATGTTGATTTTGGTACACCGAACCCAATGACCAGCAAGAATGATCAATAAGACCTTGCCATAACAGTTGAGCGTGGAATCTGGAGAAGGATTGTCAATACTTAAATCTCATCCGCGTATAATTTACTGTGCGCAAAGGAGTAAGGGCTACACAAAAATGGTGGTTTTTATGAATGTGCTATTTGATTGAATGTTGTCCAAAGCTAATCGAGGTGCAGATAACGCCCGGTGATGTAAGAGAAAAGAGAGGAGGTCAGCAGCCATGTTTGGTAGCCTGTTTGTGGCCGGATTAACCTGGTTTACCTCGAGGAGCATATGGAGCTTGGTGTGGCGAACGGGTTCCGGTTGATCAAGCATCTCATGGCGGACGATTTTGGTTATCTTTACTTCATTCGCTTGGATCATGCTACACGTATGGAGTACATACGTGCTTTCTTAGATGGGCAAGTTGATTGATTACGATCCTTATGGCAAAGTTTGTGACTTTGTGCTTGACTTTTTGGCAGGTTGCGAACTATATTGGGAGTTATGTTGTGAACTGATGCTTTACTTTTATGGTTTTGATGATTAATACTTTTTGGGTTATGTTGTGGATTATGTTGGTGCGTGTTGTGAAATATTATGTGATATTGTGACGCATTGTGTATTTCAAAAAATAATGTAGACTTTTTTTGCCAGGTTCTGGATTATGTTAGAGCGCGTTGTGAAATAAATTTGAAAATCATGTAGTAATATTGATGCAAATAAATTAAATATATTAAACAATTCAATTAATCACATTAATTAAATTTTTATTCTAATTAATTTAAATGATTATATGAAGTTATTTAAATTATTTAATTTATCACATCAACTAATTTATTTATTTGAATTATTATGTCAATTAATTAAATTTTAATAATTATTGTATTAATTAATTTAATTTATTCAATAATTTTAAAATTAAATATAGTATAGTAATAAATTATATTCATTAATTTTGTTTATTTAAATTACTATATTACGTAACTATTATACATTAAAGCTGTTTTTAATTTAATCAAATAAATTAATCCATTTTAAGTTAAAAGGGACTAAAGAAAGGGCATATTGGTAATTTTGGTTAGTAATCCGTGTAGGAGTCAGTAATCTGTGTTTTGAGGGAGGACTATCAAACACCCTAAACCAACTACAGGAAAAAACGTGAATGTCCCTACCAAACGCACTTATCCGTGTTAGTCCCACAATAGTTCGCGAATCTGGTTTACTCCTATCCGGCTACCAAACACACCCTTAGTCTTTGTACTGGGTAGGGGCGGAGCCATGATTTTAAGCGAGGGCTATTTTTTTTTGGTTTGAGTAGGGTGAGTAGAAGTCGGGTTGAATGTTGTCCAGTTGACTTTGCACGTTCAAATATTGTGCTATAAACTAAAAGAGTCAAAACAAGTCGAATCAACCAATAAAAAATACATGATTAATATTGCTATTATTTTAGATAATATTTTTTTTATATATATAAATGTTATTTCAACAATGTTTTTATTAAGACGTTAACAATTTTAATGATCGTTGTCTCCACAATTATGCACCAATAATCGTTTTTTTTTATTATAATAGAAACAAATTCGAAAGTTTGAAATTTGGTTGACTCACAATCCAAATAAAAGTTCAACTATAAAAAAAATTATATTAAAGAATTATAAAAAAAATATTAACAACTCTATGAAATCATTATAGATAAGAGCTTATTACAATCAATAAAATTTACAAATCTATCTATGGCTGTTATTTTTTATTCTTCAAAAAAGAATGGTAATTTGAACCCTTGTCCTTAAGAGAAACAATTAATTACTTCACCAACTGAGCTAAATAGTAAATTGTTAAGTTTATGAACCAAATATTATTACAATATCTTAAGGGGAACCAAAATGAAAAAAAAAATATTACTATAATTTTTATTTTTTTAAATCTTGATGGATCAAGGCAAGGCTCCATTGTTCCCCTAGCTCTGCATCTGATACGGGCACACTATGTGGTCTAGCTTTTTATTTAATAAATTAATGAAACCCCTACGGATTGCTCTGGTGGTCAAGAATGTCTCATAACCTCTTCATATGTGGGAGGTTGTGGGTTTGACTCCCACCAGATACACAAAGTAGGGGTCAGACTTCAGTTTTAAGACAAGGCTTGCGTAATTAGCCATTTGCCCAATTTGCCCGGAGAGTCGTATGGGTAGGTCCCTGTGAACTAGTCGACAAATAATCGGATACCACAAGTCATCCAAAAAAAACATATTAATGAAAATTAAATTTTAAAAAAAAAAGTGTTGCAAGAACCTTTACTTTTTCCTAGTTAAAAAATTAAAAATTAAAAATAAATTAAAATAAAACTAATGAATCCTGGATTCCCGGTCCTACATAAGGAGGGTTCCACCCACAACCCGCAAAAATTGGCAGGCCATAATATATCAGTTGACAGGGAAGAGACAAGATTCAATGATAGAAACTTTTGATCCAGCTGAAAATCTGTGTAATAATAATATGCGCTCAGTACAAGACCTCAGAAAATAATATAGCGCACGATCAATCCGTATGTCGAACGTACAAATTGGGACAAAATGATTATTTTACTCCCATATTAAATATTGACATGAATTTCAATACGGGTGAAATAATCATTTTATTCCAATCATGTTAAACACACGCTACAAATTCGTGCTCTATATCATTTCTCACAAGGTCTAACCAAACAAGCAATAATTACAAACAAACAAACATACCCATGCCCCACACTTTGTTGCGAAAATAAAATAAAATTTGGTAATAGACACATCACATTAAACGTTGTTTGGTCGACAAAACATCCTACTATATTTTTTTTATTCTGAAAATTAATTAGGCTTTTGCCAAAGAATAATTTACATTGTCAGAATGATTCTGATATTAATAGATATCCGAGGTAGGGGTGAGCAAACGGTAAACGATAATGATAATGTTCATTACAATTTTTTAACAGTAATAATTTTTTTTATTACCATTACAATTTTTGGATACCGAAAAACTGTATTGTTATGGTATTGCATTAAACGGCATGATACCGTTACCGTCATTATTTTATTTTATTTTATATTATATTATTTTACTTTTTGATATTTTTTTTAACATTTCTAATATGAATTATGATAAACATTTACACATATTTTTTTTATTCACTCAAAAAGCATTAAAGATTATTTAAATTTTATTGCACTATTCTTTTATTTAAAAAATTGATAATATAATATTTGTTATTTTATTTATAATTAATTTAAAAAAAAAATTGTAACATCATAGTCCGTACAAATATGATAAAGAATGATAAAGTAATAAATACCATAAATAAGTTTAAATAATTACCGATAATTCAACATTACCACATCAAGTATCAAATAATGAACAATATAAACAAGTTCAAATTAGTATGCAATTTCTGTTCAATGAACAGTGAACTCTAATCCCTAAGAAAAAGACGTTAAAAACAATAAAGAAAAGTTTTAGAATTTTTTGATTATTTTATCCGAAAGAATAACTGAATAAGAATTTTTTGGTCAATGATATTTTTTTAAACAAAAAAAGCAAACGGTTTTTACCATTTTGATAATGGTAAAAACCGTTACCGCACCATTTTTTTAACGATAATGCAATATTAAAACTGTTACAATTTCGTATTACCAAAATACTGTTAATTTACAATAATACAATAATAGTTACCGTCAATAAATGATATTACCGTTTACCATCAATAATTCTGCTCAACCCTAGCGGAGGGTCTCGCAACCACTCCCAACATCCTACATAGAAATTAAAATCATGGGAGGAGAAATCATCAATGTATGAATGTTGGTAGAAACCATCCCAATTTCTGACAAAACTTTATTGTTTACCCTAAGAATATAGTTTTTTTTTTTAGGGCCAGACCTTCCTGCTTCTGTATGCAGTAAAGATAATCTATTTCTATGCTGAAGCCCCACAAGTCCCACACAACGATCATACCAGATACACACATTAATGTAGGCTACAATATTCAATTAAAATCTTTCACAAGACCTCTTTTGATAACATTGTCTTTCATATTTTCCAAACAACTCTGGAAACAGTCACAAAGTTCATGAGGGTCTGGAATCAATCTCTCTTCCGCAGCCAAACAAATGACAAGTTTCCTGGCATAGCTTTGGTAGT
Source organism: Pinguicula moranensis (assembly GCA_028565015.1). Taxonomy (NCBI): domain Eukaryota; kingdom Viridiplantae; phylum Streptophyta; class Magnoliopsida; order Lamiales; family Lentibulariaceae; genus Pinguicula; species Pinguicula moranensis. The sequence continues at coordinate 17,902 of JAOWBN010011258.1, read as the reverse complement.
GTAGAACCAATCCCTGAACAATAATAACAAATAATTTTATAAAAATATCATAGTTTTATCTCATTAGTGCATTTTTCTTGAACTTTATTGTTGTCTACACCTAATGGCGGATCTAGGGGTTGAGTAAGGGGGCGCACCATGCATTAATTCCAAAAATAATTTATCAAAAAATTATTAAAATATATGTATGTATAATACATATATATTTTTAATTTTTTAATTTATTTTTTAAAGGATGGGGTCGTGCCCCTGTGCGTCACTAATAAATTCGACCCTGCCCTACACCTGTTTTTGCAACATTACGCCACTTCATGTTTATTATTTTTTTCAATAATAAACATTTTCTTTTATTATTGGCATTTGTGATATAACTGAATAAGTCAATATTTTACTTACCAAAGGGTATCCACTAGAAGTTGGAGCCACGTAGTTCAAGGGATGGCCGAAGAGAAGGATCTCCTCCTGTGGTCCGGCCACATTCGAGAAACCTACTGATATATGGGAATGCAGCCTATTCACTATCTTAGCTGTGACCTGATGAAATGAAGCTCTTATAAGAAGAGGTAAGACAACGAGTAAAATATACTCTAACCCTGATAATTGCAAGTTTACCTTAACTCCAAAAAGTTTGACAAGAATTATTAACATGCCATATTGACATAGTGGTTGTAAGGAGAGCTTTTTCTTGTCCATGTAAGTCTTCACATACCGCACGTAATCCAAGGGATCCTCGAAGGCCTTCAATGGAATATACATTCCTCCAACACGATTTCCCCATTTGCCCTTCTCTAATTTCTTCCCATTCAAGATCACGGCGGCCAACTCCTGCGTACACAAATCAATTCATGACAAGGAAACGTATCAAAACGACATATAAGTCTATATCGAGAAGGGATCAAAATTTTTTTTAGAGTGAGGTTGAAGCTTAAAAATAATTTTTCTTTTGCAAATATATGTTTATTAATATAATTAAAAAAATTGTATCCTCTTAAAGAAACTCACACCCGTAACAGTAACGTTAGATCCACCACAGGGTGAGATGATGCGTTTGGCCTCCTGTTTTATTAACATTAAATGTTCCGACCAGGGCGGATCCACAAGAGAGGGCTGCGTCTCCTTAAACTTTTTTGGGTCCACCTTATGTTTTTTTCTTTCTAAATTCGTTCTTGAATATATCTATGTACAAACATACCTCAATACTTGCTGATGCTCTCAAATTGAAAGTGATACCTATCCTAATGCGGCGTCTTCCACTTGTATCATTTGTCTTGTGGACTTCCGTACCATTTCTGGTCTTTATCTCTGATGTGAAAAGGGCTGACAGTGAAATGGAAGTCATCTGATAAATCAGAAAGTAGAACGATAGAATGACAATTTACCGTGTTTCTCTTGGAGATATTTAGATAAACCGGCTTCGGTCACTCCTAATAAAACATCGTTAATTGTCTGAAATAATAAGAACATAGAGGTCAAATATTACTCCATCAAGTCCATGCATATTTTTATTAATAAAATAAAACTTTCACCCATCCACCCCCACCCCACCCCAAAAAAACAATCTTGGGGCAAGTAGGATACGTAAAGATTTAGACAAAGGCATACCACGTTCATTGCATTTTTGATGAGCTTAACATCCTCCAGACTGACAACACGATGCACATAACGTTTCATAGATTGCTCACTCCCTCGAGGTACTTTAAAGGGATTTTCCGAGTCTTTCAGAAACAATATTGTGGCAGTAACATTAATGATATCCAGCAACGTGTAGTAAAGAATCATCATCACCATCCAAACGATATAAAACAGCCTCTTCACCAATCCCTTCGCCGGAGGAGTAACAACCGCTTTCTTTTTGGATGGAAATTCCGGCAACGATTCCGGGTCAGAGATTTTCTTTGCACAGGCTATGACTAAAGAGATGAGTGACACCCCATCTCCCATTGAATGGTGGATCCTGCATATTACTGTAGCATTAGCATCTGAAGTTTTGACATTCAGTACGTGAATTTCCCAGAGGGGCTTTGTGAAATCATAGGGATTATTGGAGATCCTTGCTGTATAATCCTCCACAAATTTGTCTGGTGATTCCATGTATGGATCCAAATCGGGAACAATAACATGGTCATCCACGTTTGTAGTTGTCCTTCTCCACCAGTAACCATACCTCTTCTCGTCCTTGATAACCTTAAAACTCAACGTCAAGAAGTAGAAAGGGTTACAATTTCTTTTCGTGCAAGAGCCCAGGTAAACATATGGCCATGGCTTGGCTTAAGGCGAATCCAATCGATTGCCTCAAAAACTATAAATAATTTTTGCACTTGTACAAAGGCCGTAAATATTTAGGGGCAAAGGCCCCGAATAAAATTTTTGCTTTAACAACAAAAGTTTCTTTAGAAAATTCATGGAAAGTTGGCATCAGTTGGGAAAAAAAATGAAAAAGTTTTACTTGTAAAATATTTCTGTTTATCTAGCTCTCCATGTCTATATATATGACGAGTTGATGCTAAAAATTGCTGCGCACCAGTATACAAGAGGCCCGGGGATGCTGCATCAGAGTTTGTTCCAAGCACTTCTTGAAGTAGACAGTGTCGATCGTCGTGGCGAACCCCAGTACCGGCAGTACACTAAGATTAAACCGTGGCGTATGCATCAATCTTGAGTATGGGCTAAGAGGTTGTTCGTCTTCTACACTCATCGCTCTAAAGACTTCGTTTTCTTTCTTTGCTGTGTAACTCTTTTATCATGGCTAGGCTAACTACGGACATATATAAATTATAAAGCAAAGCAATGGTCCCAACTGACGTTATAACCTGCGAGGTCGGTATCAACCTTGACTCTTAAATTGGCTCTCGATTTCCATACCTAAAATAGTACTAGCAGAGATGTCTTGTCGCTTTCAAACAATTAATAACTGAGCAAAAGGCATCGGGGGCAGAGAGGGGCAATCGCACTTCGCACCCCCCTGTGGCAGCGTCTGAGGCAAAGGGACAATGGTCCCGACTCCCGAGGAGTTAAAAAAAAGTTATGTTTAAGAAATATTTTTGTATTTTGATCCAACTTAAAATATTTAAATTATATTTATTTTGTGGTTAATGTATACGGTTTGTTAATATCGATCGGTAAAGTGCAAGACTCTAAACCTTGAGGTAATGTGTTTAGATCCCCATGGTGTTTTATGAATTTTTTTGTTTTTATTTTCAGAATTTTTTTAGAAACCAAAGAGGAAAATTGAGGTCATAACGGGAGTCAGAGCTAAGTTATTGAATTCAAAGTGCACTTTTTACCATTATAACATATAACCTTGATGACAAATTATGAATTCTAATAGACATTGTTTTGATATTTGTTTCAAACAATTTTTAATATATATAAATATATATTATAGTTTTTTAATATAATTATTTTTATTAATTATGTTCCAATCGTTGTTTATGTCGTAAGAAAATCGACTATTGATGAAAAATTATGGTTATCTCTATATCAAACGATCGTAGTAACGTTGGATGACCGCCAAGTTTGCGGTGACTTGTAGGCCGGCGGTGCTACTCAAAACTCACTGTTATTTGTCCAACCTATTGAAATCCAGACAAATCAATGATCTAGTGAATTCCGAATCAAACGTTTTTCCCCGTCGATACATTAGCTCTAATAATTATTCTGTCGTTTCAATTTATTTGCTTTTCTTATGTCTGTTGCATTTGGAATCTAGATATGTATTTTCATTGATTAATTAATCTAAATTTTTACAGAAAAAACAAACATAAAATAAAAATTTGCTTTAACTTAACTAGGTGCAGAGATTGGAAGGGAAGGTCTGCCGATGAAACAGGCGAAGGCAATAATGACGGCGATGACGGAAATTCCAACGACAACTTGGAAAATATTTCTTATTCATTTATTTTAAAACTTGAAATTCGGAAAGTAAATGTTCCTCATCCCTTTTTGTTCCATTTTTCAGCTTAACTCTCTTATTGATAGGTTGATTCGATTTGTTTTGGTCTCTTTCTGTTTCTAACTCAACATCTGAACGTGCATATTTAATTGGATTAGATCTGACCCGATCTATTATGCTCAAGTCAAAAAAATTTACCTCCCCTCACTTAATTCAGTCTCTTCCCCTGGGTTGGACAGAGAACATTTGTGCAATTATGTTCAACCGATCCGACAACAAATTGTGAGTCACTTGAGATGAAGAAAGAGGGGATATTAGATGCAATTTGACCTAGCCGTTAGTGCGCGGGGATCTTGGGAGTAGGGGTGGGCAGCGGATGCGGAGTTTTCGCACTCCGCACCGCTTCCGCAGTCTTTCGCATCCGCAAATTCCGCTTCCGCGCTGAAGCGGAGCGGAATGCGAAAGATTTTTTTGTTTTCCGCAAATTTGCGGAGCGGAATGCGGAGCCGACCGCGACAAATTGCGGTTTTCGCATTCTGCTCCGCAAACTAAAATATTAAAAAAAAATCTAATTGACAATTGTCTAAATTCTAAAATCTAAACTGGTAAACTACTAAACAGTATTACAGTAAACTCCAGTCTAATTGAGATTTGATTTGAGAATTGACTAATCTAATTTCACGACTTCTTTTTTCCAAACGCAATGCCTCTTTTCTGTAAAATCAGGGTTCATTGTTCAGAGTTTCAGTCTTGAGTCTTCAGAAGTTCAGACTTAGAGTCGGAGTGTCGGACTTCAAGGAATTTAGGAATCAAGTTAATTTCTTCGCTGCGCTGCGCGGCTGCGCCATTCTTCGCGTCTTCGCGATCGCGACTTCTTCGCCGCGCCCGCGCCGTTCCATGTTGCAATATTCTGTTTCTCTACCTTCTATTGGCAGTCATGTGGTGTATTTTCCTCAAGGCCATAGCGAGCAGGTTTTCGTCTAATTTTTCTCAATGCCGTTTACGTCAACAGATCAATATTTTGTTCAAATTATTTTTTTCAATTTTTCTCAAGGCCATATGCGGAACATCCGCTTCCGCATTTTTTTGCGGAAGCGGATTCCGCATTTTGCATAAAACTTGCGGAGCGGAATGCGGAATCAAACACTAATTTTCGCAAAATTGCGGATGCGGATGCTGAAGGGGCGCGGTGCGGAAGCAGAACTTCTGCTGCCCACCCCTAGCTCACACCCTACAATTCAATTTATTAGATGTTCCGGAAATTCAAACTAATTAAAATTGATTGTTTCATTAAATTGTTTAATAGACTTGGTATGGATTTTTTATAAGGGTAGATGAAAAATGTTATGGGATCCAATTAATTAACGTAAAGTGACCGCATCCAATTAATGAATTTTAAAACGGGCCTAAAAAAGCTAATGGAATAAAATAAATCATAGCATAACGGGCTTGAGCATAGAATATCAAATGACATCCCGAATACAAAGATCAACAAGTTCAAGGACGAACTAACCCACAAGGGTTGGCCTAGTGGTGGGTGGCCGAGATCTCCAATGAAGAATTCAATTCACACTAGGTGCAACACAATTCTTGTGGGCCACGTCCTCGGACCGCAAAGATTCATAATTCACTGGTACATAGATTGGGGGCATTGTTTATGTACCCCAAGGACTAATCGTGATCGTGTGTGGTTCTGGATACCTTGGCTATCCAAAAAAAAAGGTCAATGACGAACTTCGATCAACGAAGAGGAGGATGTGTGGCACAAAATTTTAACCAGTTACATTTAATAAACATCTTGTGATTTACTTGCAGAATTTATAAACAAGATTAAATGAAATTGGGATAATAATAGAATTAGTGAAGCTGCGACCGTCTCTCACTACTATCTCAGGTCTGCTTTCTGTCTTTAATCCCACATTTATTTCCCTGTTTAGCTTCTTAGGGGGTGTTTTGTGCAGCCTTCTTATGCTTATAATTGGCTTATAAGTACCTTTTTTCAAAAAATGATGAGTTATTTTTTGAAAAAATGTGCTTATAAGTCAATTATAATTTTAAGAAGGCTGCGCAAAACAAGGGCTTAATAAGAATAAATATGTGTGTTTGAATCCATTATGTGTAGGATCTAAGGCTCTGATTTCTAAAATTTTCGGAAACTTTCAAATCCGGAACCAAGGTGAAATCGAGCTACAAATACATTTAATCCATGTTCTAGAGTTAAGGGTTAGCCACGGTTTGTGGGTTGAGCTTTCCAACCCAGTATATGTGTGCGCCCTAAATCGCTCGTTTAGAAAACGTGCGTGTCTGTGACGACACGCATAAAAACTGTGCTATATTGGGCCATTTCATATTTCAATGAGGCACGCACATTTGTGAGACAAGCATGCTGGCACTGCATGTCACGGCTTGCGGGCTGGAATTTACAACTTAGCACGATGAATATCACAGCATTTTCTACCCAAAAAAAAATTGGATTGCCCGTCGACTTTGATGATAAAAAAAAAATGTCATTCCAATCCTTTGTCTCTTCTCTTACATAGGTCATTTGACAACACAAACTGGCAGCATATGAACCTATCGATTATAGATCATTTGACAACATTGTTCACAAAGAAAACCTCCTCCAGGTTTTGCTATTTAATACACATGTAGTTCAATAAGACAAACAAAATTTCTATGGTGTGATATCCACCAGAAGCTGATTTGTATAGCAGGTGTTCAAGAATCTATCTCCTTAGCTAAGCTGAGCATACACCATGCTTTGATGCTAGGAAGAATCATAAAGACAACATCCTGCAGGAAGGTTATTGTGCTGAGACAAGCCCAGTTCCGGCTCAAAAAGCGATTAGTTCATCATCTGTTAACACAAGATCCAATGGCCAACGATCAACGGCCAACGATCAACCAAACTGATATGCGATCATTGCTAGATGTCGGATAATGCTAGCTACCTTCATAGTTCATTCCACCAGATTGAGCTATATAAGTTAGAAACAACTTTCTCTTGAATGATTTTGACTGTCTTCAGTCGCATGATCAGAAGGGAGATTGGCACAGCGGACATGTAGATTTGTGAGAAGTTGAGAACCATTTGTAAAGGCAGGCTGAATGAAATTTGTGCTTGCAGGTTTTGCAGGCAAGGCGTGGCAGGCTATGGTTGACAGTATGAATAACGCTATAACAGATGGGGCAGTCCTCAACTCCTTCAAATTCCTTATCGAAGTTGCTTTTCCATATTTTTATTGCTTCAGCTAAAGCTCCATTCTGCAGAGGCGACAGATCAATTAATCAATCATAAAATCTAACTAACGAAATTAAAGTTGTGGAAGCTAAAGCAAGCTCTCTAATGGGTGACCAACAGATGCATTTATGATGAAAGAAATTATATTTAGCAAGCAATGAGCCGAAGACAAATCACAGTGCAGAGTGTAGCAGGAAAAGGAGAATCTTAGATGAAATCCCAACCAGTAACACGAATCTGAAGGATTTACCTGATTACGGACAAATGACATCAAAGACATCAACCATTTTCCCTGCTTCAGCTCACTGATGCCAAGGCTCCTGGTACAATCTAAATCAACGGGCCTCAGGGGATACGATGGAGGCAGGCGAATAACTAGATCCATTCCTGTCTCATCCTTTGTATATGTGGCCACAACCTCATTGGCTACTTTACTCACGCTGATGGAGAAATTTTCATCAGCAAAACTACCTTTCTTTATCTGCATTGATATGCAAGATGCTGAAGTCATAAACCAGTTGTACACCAAGCAAAATGCTCCAATGAAAAGTGAACCAATTAGGTAATATAGTCCAGACACCTATTTCCACGTGCTATCTTATCCAAAAGAGGAAATGGGTATAAAAAAACAACGGGAGATATGAAATTGGGGAATCATGTCCAGCATACCTGAAATAACTCGTCTGATATCAACAAAGGACTACACCATGCTTTTGTGAAACTTTCAATGGCAGATGATGCCGAACGATCCCGTATGTCACTGAACCACCCACGGACATAAGCTGGCAAACTATGAAGCATCAGACCAAATACTGCACCAGCAAGTGAAGCCATACTCTCGGTCCTGATAGGCCAAAGAAACTCAACAGAAAACAAAATGGAACAAGTAGTGATAGCACGACTTGCAGCGTTTGCTGCTTCTGGAGGTGAAGGCGGTTCTATATACTTCTTCCGAGAATTTGAGCCCATATACAGCTCCAAGGGAATGTGTTGGAAAAGACAATCCAATATTGCTGAGTCCGTGGAGTTCAGCACATATTGGATCACCCTATCCCTTACTGGTGACGATGAAGGCAAAGATACTATGTACGTCAGCACCAAACACCAAGCAACTAATATATTCACCTATGAATTAAACAAAGCAAAAGAGCAAAAAGGTAGAGTCAATAAAGTACACCAAGCACAATTTGAAGACTCAGAAAAGAGAAAAATCATTACATGACCAAAAAAGAATAATGTACATATTTTATTGGAAAAATAGTTGTTCAATGCTACCGCCCACATTAGACACTTACCCGCTCATCCGCAGATAAATCCATTTCAAAAACCTCATGAGGCGATTTTTCAAGCATGTGAGAAATCTCGTCCCTTAAACGTAGATTTTCTACTGATGAAACATCAAGTGAATCGTCCTTGCTACACACATCATCAGGGAAAATTAGAGAAGATGATTGGATCATAGGCTCACTTGATAGAAGAAAAAAGGCTGCAAATTGTAGAGGAGGAAGCGGTTCACAGGAAAATAGTAAAGCATAAAGAGAGCTTATGGTCCCTTTACTCAGCCCCCAAAAGTCCATTGCTTTCATGGCTTTGTCTCTTGCATGTGAACTGGACTGAATAACACATGAAGCAACCAACTCCCATAACTGGCGATGGCTATACCGAGATGATGCAATAATAGCTGAAGCCTCATAGCAACATGAGCCTGATATTGCCTCAGCAGAAGCAGTACAGAAAAACAAACGAAGAACACTTTCAAAGATACGATCCTTGGTGAGCTCCCATTTTTCGTTCCCTAGTGGACTCAAATTTTCGGTATGTTCCTTGTCTTGTAATCCAACATAAGAGCAACATAGAGAGAACCCAACAAGTGAATACGTCAAAAGTTCTAGAGGGAAAGAATCAAAGGTTTCAATGATATTCTCAAGCCTATTTAATGAAGCCTTTATGTCATCAGGTCCATCAGTAAAAATATCATTGATATTTTCAACAACTTCTTCCATCATGACAACCGCTGATTCAAGCCAAAATCTAATCTGATGCAAAACATACTTCCAATCATCTTCGTCAAATTCTCCTGAGCAATAAGCAACCGAAATTACAATTAACTGGGACATTAGTTTCTGTGTTAATGGTAACTTGTTTACTACAGCTGACGCCCCCCGTTTCTGCCTCTGAAATAACTCATACAGACCAGCTTTCTCAACAGGTAACACATTTCTCCCTGGCTTAATCCTTTGCATTCTGGCTTCTATACTAACGGGGAAGCAGGATATAATCAATTGAAACCAGTCCTCCATATCTGGAAAAAGTCGTGCTCTAGTCACAAAGTAATCATAGAAATAATTTCGATCAAAGCAATTTACAGTAACTACAAAATATCCATAACACAGTGCAAAATTCCCCTTCCTTTGAGAGACTACTCTAGCCAAATATTATGCTTGAGATAACGTGAGGGTGAAATAAATTTCATTACTCTAGCCACCCAACATAACGCTTCTTTAAGTAGTAGGGGTGATTTATCATAAATGTAATGGCAAATCTAAAAAAGACAGTGCTAAACTACCTTCGCCATTGTGCCATAAATTCAGCGGAGGGTAGGATGCGGTTCTCTTGAACCAGTCTAAAGTTGTACTGTGAAATTGGTGACAGGGATCATGTCCATTGTCATTGTGTTCTTCAAATCCAGCACTCAAGGGTTCAGCAAGGATGATCATAATACATGGAAGAATCCTCAAGCAGCTTAAGTTTACATCACCGCTTATATAGAATTTGCTTAGTAGTAGTTCAAAGAATGACAGAGCTTTCTCCTTTCCCCAGGAATACTGCTGGAAAAAAGTAGAGAGTAATAATACAAGAGCTCTCAGAAATGGTCCCTCAATGACTTCTAAGTCGTCAACTGAAGGCCACCATAAAAAATTTAATCCGTTACCAACTCCTTGGGCGAGGGAACCCTCAAGCAAAATGTTGAGGACGACATCAGAGAAGCCATGGTCCCCATTATTCAGGTATCCAAGAAAATAAGGTAAAAAAGAATCCAAAACATTGCCACCAAGCCATTTCCATGTGCATAAGATTTCAGCAGCAAGCCAAGGCCGAGAGAAATGAGATTGATCAATTACCGGATTTGCTACAGGATTGGCAATTGAAAAAGGTGACATAACCCCACCAACAACTTTATCAAATCCCAGTTGACATATTAGTTTGTCAACCAAAGCAATGAACTTGGTATTTTGGGGTGCCTGAGAAGTGTAAAAATAGTTGTTTACAATATCTTATAAAAAATAAAAAATAAAAAAGAATCATACAAGATTACAGGAAAGTACATGCATTGGCAAATAATTCTTCCACTAAAAAGCTGGGTGTTTTATCAGAACCATTCCGATAGTTAATTATTCAATCTGGAAGATTCTGATGACAGCTGAACACAAGTACAGCTATTTTGTGATATATAAAGACTAAATAAATGAATGTTGGGGCATCTCTAACGGTAATTTTAGAGGCAAGATAAAAGTAAACATAAAACAAGTATAACTCACATGAAGAGGAAAGTTATCAGATTTCAATCCAGTTCCTGTCCTATCAGGCAGAGTCCACAAAGGCCACAAATCACCCTTGCTCAGGAACTGCTCCAACAACTGTTGTTCCTCCACTTGATCTAGGCAAAAGAGTTGAAAAACAGACAGTGCCCATTGGCAGCAGGAAGATAATAACCTCTCTGTCCTAGACATGTCATCTAAGAATGTAATGCATCTTATTGATTGAATTAATGTCGTTCCCAACCCCTTTCGACTTTCTGTAACTAATCCTTTCAAAAACTGATCAAAGGCTTCGCTGTTGCGAAAAGCATGAACAGACTCGCAAAAGGCCAATCTGGGATTGCTTTCTCGTAAGTGTTGTGCATCAGGCTTCTCTTCTGAAACATATATCCAGCTTGATTCCCAGTCAATTATAAAAATTGCTGCTACTATACCTTGAACTAACTGGCGTTCAGCTACAACATTGTCCAACGAAAATAAACTTCCGGTGAGAATATCCAAAACAAGATTAGCATCCTCCAGCACATTGTGACAGGATTCTGAATTCCATTCAGAATTTCTTTCCCCAGTGGGTAAAAAGGAGCATGCATTTTGAACCCAAAAAGTTGTAGACTTCTTCATGAAACTGAATAATATCCTATGGATTTCTTGAAATATCAAAACCAATGTGTTTTCGGACAGGAAGGAAATTCTATCTTCTTGTGATGCTCCACCAAGAACAGCACTGCCATAAAAGCCAAAGAGGATATAAAAAAAGGTATTCTGACAGAACATTGATAATATTAATCATACAAGAAAAAAATGGATTCCGACAACAATACAAGTATAAATTAAATAAAAGAACATATGTGCAAGAATCCTCCTCCATCATCCCTCCTTTTGTCCCAAAAAGTCAAATATGACATGAACTAGAACATAGCAACAGGTAAAAACTTGCACAGGACAACATTTTAGAGCCAAAAAAACTTCCCAACGCTTTTGATTTCTACAACTGTTACGAAATGATTAAATAAATAATTGACATATAAATAGTTTTTCAGATAAACCACGAGAGTGTGGGAAGGCTTCAAAAGCTGGAGAAATTCCTCCAGGTCATAAATGCATGAAATTGAGGGTTTGCACAATCTTTTTCAAGCCTGTAAAATATATCCTATCCTTGTTCATTCTTTCAACCAATGTAATTGCTATCTTCATCCTTGACATTTCAGTTTTTGTAAAGAGAGAGTAAATATAAGAATCCAATGTGGTACATACCACCACTGCATACAACAACAAAAAGTTGCAATAGGTCAAGCTAAATTATAAATAAAACGAGCATAAACTGCTCTTTAAATGAGACTTCATGCAGTGGATGCTGCCCAAGACCTTGACATACTTCACAGAGATTTCAAAGTGCATACCATAGAAATCGAGCGTAGTAGTTTCCAAATTGCGGAAAAGATCTAATAATACTTGTAGCAACCAAATCTAACAGCTCATGATGCCAATTGTATTTACTGGGGCCATAAGAACCAGAATACTGCACAACTCTTTCTCTGACCTTTTCCATCAGAATAGACAAGGTAGATGCATCATATTCGTTCAGGGTCCCATGATCAACACAGACTTTTTCTCGATTAATTAAATATGTCAGAATTGCATCCCACTGTTGTGAAAAATATTCATCGTCAAGAAAGGCAAGTAAGAGATCCAATCTAGCAGGACTTGAGGGACTAAATTCTTTTAAGCACCAAGGAATAATTATATCATCAAAAGATTGCAAGAACTGTTCAGCCTCCAATTGTGGGTACATAAGCTCTTGACTTATAGCACGAGGTCCAAAAATAGAAACAGCAACTCCAATAAATTTAACAGCATCTGGTGAATCCTGGATCAAAGATATAAACAATAATGTAGAGAAAGCTGAGAAGAAACTATGAGGTTAAAAGAACATAAAGAATGAATTAAAACCCTTTTCCCCATGTAAACTATTCATGAAACATACTAAACAAGTACAACCTAGCACATAATCCATATAAACAGCTCGACTTGTGCGTCAACATTGAAGGGAATTATGTTATCAGTATATATTCTGTCAAGTGCATATAGAACAGTACACAATGATAACCTAAAAAATGCTGAGACCATCAACATTAAGGTTAGTCTTTTCAGGGCAAAAAAAGTCTTCAATGAACTGGTTTTCCATAATCATAATTTCCAACAGAAATTTAAATTCCACTCCCTGGCATATATAGCAATCGATCATGCATGGTGTCTCACAATAATAATTTGGTATACGCTGAACGCATTTTTAAAACTAATAAAACACATAAAAATGTTTTCCGACTCATTCTAATCCCTCTGTATTTCAGTGCAAACATGATAGCAATTTTTTACTACAAACAATGGCTTTGAAGCATTCAGAATAACAACGGGAGGAGTTTTTTTATCTGATCACAAGAGTTAATTTATCAGACCCCGAATTACAAATAAAAATAAGGAACCAAGAACCTTTAAAGTATGAGAGCAAGAGAGATTGGAATTCCTTGAATGACTTACGAGCGACCCTGCAAAAGGCGAAAACCTTCTCAATGCAGGCCCCACCAGATTAGTTAACGGCCATGTTTCTCCTGCAGCATGCTCGTGTAGAAGAAAAATAAATTTGACCACACACTGCACATTTCGAGGAGCACACTCAGGTTTCTGAAATATATCCTGGCAATCATCTTGAAACCTCGAAGAGAAAACCAATAGCAGATCATGGTCTAGAGAACAAATCCCAGAGAGAATTTTAACGATACATTTACCAAGGCCATTCTCATACTCTGTTGAAAACTTAATGTTCATTGTTTCTCTTGCTCCCTTATCAATAGGTTGGGTACTAGACAGCGCTTGGCTGTGATCACATGATGAAACAGCTATATCTTTACAAGTAGAACCAGTAACCAACTGATATTCGGACCACAGAAGCCTTAATTGTACTTCATCAACGAAGAGATGCCGGAAATGGCGAATGGCATCAACTCCATCACAATATCTACAAATGGGAGACTTTTAGGTCTTAAATCTTGTGAAAATAGACTGAGAAAAGAAAATGCACAAAGAGGATGCATATTAGATTAGTCGCGACAAATGTAATGACATATACATATTCAACCATACCTAGAAGCGTTTTTCAACAGCCAAATATAGCATTCTTCCACTGTGTCGAAGAGAATGTCCAGGTCTGGCTGTGAAGAATAAGACAATTTTCTTCCTTCCCAGAGGCTTCGGAAAAATTCAAGAAAAAATTTGTCGGCTGTGATCACTCGGGAAGGTATTGTTTCTAATAATAAAATTAACGCTGGGTATGATACTTGCTGGGATCCAAAACAACCATTCCTTAGAAAATGACATAGCCTGTTCAGAATAGTTTTCTGCACATTCACAGTGGTCCAGCAGTCTGGAAAGTGTTTAGTAAAACATAACAAAGTATCCCACATAGATGGGTGACAAGCTGGATCCTTCTCCCGGAAAGAACCAAGTATTGCTCCAGCAAGCACTTTCATGTCACCTTCGCCGATAGCTCGAGGAATGTTTTTAATACAGCTTTTCAGCAACGAATATGTAGCTGAACGAATAGATGCACTATCGGAATTCAAAAAGTCTAAAAAGTATTTATGATCCGAGAAGAACTTTTCCACACTAGGAAGAGTGAGATTCTTGGATCTTGCAGAATTCCTTGATTCACCAGATATGTTTTCTGAACCGGAACTTTCAAAATATGAAATTAAAACATCAAGAAAAGCTGCTAGTGCCAGTAAGGAGGAAGAGATCACCTATATTTCAATCAAAATTTCCAGTGTCATAACAGATTAGATGCCAATATTCCTCCATATAGAGGAAAGGAAACGATTACAAATGATCCATGTATAAACCTAAGAGTACGAAGATTCCCAGTCAATACCTTTTTCTAAGGTTATCCATAAAATATCTCAAAGGAAACAAACAGTTTTAATAATTAAAGCAACACATTACTGCTAGAAGTTTTGCATGCCTGCAGCAGGGACCAGGATCTTTTATTTCCTAAATCCCATTAAACCATACATTTATCCAACAATCTCGACCCTAAATGAAGGTAAATAGTGCCAGTTAGTTGATTTCAGGCAGAAAATTTTTGCATAGCATCAGCCCAGTGGAAATAATCTCTTCAAGTACTTCGATTTTGATAGTGTAGAAGTTTCTTACATTCAATTTTATAGCTCATTCTACAAAGAAATCCAAGTTTCTAACATTCAGAAAATAGGTTAATTCCCTCTAACTCGAAGGCCTCATATTGCTAAATCAGAGCAGTTACATTTGATAAAGTTGGAGCGACAATTGCCACATACCTTTTGGTGCACTTCTTCCAATTCATCAGATGCAATGACTTTATCTGACAAATTTTGAGGGGTCAGCTTCAGATTTTCTTCTATATAAGCAAATATTTCAGATGAATAGAGCATCAAGGCATCCACTCTTCTCTCTTGAGCAGGAAAGGCAGCCTGTAGCATAATATCGAAGGCAAAAGATTAACAGCTCTTCATCCACTTGATTTTTCATATATCAAGTAAAAGCAATCACTATAGCTAACAATAGACCAGAACAATTGAAAATTATTTGATTATATTTCAATTTGTACTAGCATTAAAAGTAAACTGACGGTTTGCTTGCTAGTAACAAAACTATAATATGTTCATCATCCTTCCTAGACTTAGAAACTAGAAACACATCATTTACATCTCATGAAGTTAGTAAAGACGAGCGTTACAAGTAAAGTAATACTTAAAAAACTGTAGTTAAACCTGAAAGGAACGCTTTGCAGCTTGAGAGATATCATATACTGAATCAAACTGAGAAAACCACCAGGGTCCCATGAGGGGCTTTAGATACCGAGCCAAGTCTCTCCTGTAAATCATAAGTTAAAGGTTATTTTTCTAGAATTATGAAATTTTTCATTTTATTTCAGAACGTGCTTGTGACAGTAATCCAAATTTCCGAAAGTTCCACATCACGCATAATAAAATGTTTTCACACTAAAATTAACACGAACCCAGCAGCGCTGACAAGATTAGTCATGGTTTCATGAGTTGCTCGTCGAACTTCTCTGTTATAGTCGAGAAGCAATTTCTGGTACTCAAATGTCTATGCATGAAAGGAAAACAAATCCTTGTAAGAATTTACAAAGGAGTGTGAAAAAAGCAGATAAAATTTTGCTCTTGAGTAGATCGTCAGTTGAAGACGTCCTAAGAATCAGGGAATGACCTTCACTTCATTTATTTGACTTTGTGAACCAGGATGTGCGTGCAATGGAAAAAGAGCTAGCATACCCAATGAGGAATAATGGTAACAATTTCCTTTGTGCTTCTCTCCTTAATAAGTTGAGAAAGTGACGCCAGAGCTTTAAGCTGCAAACAAGACATTAATTAATACGTTCAGAATGTACATTCAAGTACCGCATTTTGAACAATTGCACTTGAATAGGTTCATAATCCTAGTATCATTGATTAGAGCTATCGAACAAATATATATGGTAACAGATAACAGATTGACATGGAACAAACCACCAAATGCTATCAGCCAGAGTGTCTAATGTGGATGGAATTACAACTTACTTTGGTTGTCGGATCCTTGCGGGAAAGCCGCTTCAAGTGCTGTGCTACTTCACCATCAATATCCTGCAACAATCAGCATCCCAACTCAATCAAAAGAAGAAAAGGAAACAACACGATGCTCCCACAAATTTTTATCTTCTTGATGAAGAAAAAGTAACAAAAATGACCAAGAAAGCAGATGCGTCAGTGCTTGATGCCAATGAAGAATCGACCCGTGAACTCCCAACATAGCCTCCAAACCCAACCACTGCAGCTCCCGATTGCAACAATGAAGCGGCCAGGCTGCAATTTGCTTAGTTAGTTTTCAATTCCATACGTGGGTGGCTAACAGGAACGCCAAAGCTCTAAAGAACCGATCAAAGAAAGAAAAACAAAGAAGCACGAACGGAAGAGCAAGGAAGCCAATAACCTGCTGCTGGAGGGGCGTGACTTGGTTCTTGCTGCTTCCCCTTTCGCTCTCCCCATTACTCTACTCTAATCAACCACTTGAAAATCAAATACTTGTGTCAACATATTACTCTCGTAACTCCTTGCTGGATAAAAAGATTTGGTCGCCGTCGGTGACGACTTCACAGGGAGCAACTATTAACCGACGAGACGAGACGAGACGACGAGCAAGATTGAAACTTTGTCGAAGAGACCCATTTAGGACAAGAATAGGAATGAAGTCGGCAGAGGCCATCCGATGGCCCAATTGGGAATTTGGCAGAATTAGGGAAATTGAATGAAAATTGGAGAGTTTACGACGTCGTTGAGGTCTCGCTGTGGAGTAATATCCTCGCCGTCCATCTAGACACAATTGGACGGATGGATCGGGAAGCTTGAATTACCCATTTTCAATAAATTCTAATAATTTTCCTTAGTTTGGAATTTGGATTGGGTAATATCAGTAAATCCAGGGAGAAGGAAAAGGTACCTCTGTTTAAATAATAATAATGATAAATAATCGGCAAAAATTGTTGACAAATTTCGTACCAAAGAAAATATATGCTTAATTCATTTGGATATATATCCGTCTTTGGGGGCAAATGGTGGTGTCTCGGAGAAATGATACAACGCACTAAGGGGCGAAAAATATCAAAATACCTCCATGGATAAGTGTTGCAAAATTCTAGCTTGTCCTGCTTACCAAGGTCGAACCAGTCATACACCGCATGCCATACCTCAAAAGCATTGTTTGCATTCTATAAATATGTGGGATATGTGTTGGAGAGGATTCACAAACACAGAAATAACTCAATAAATAAAGTAATAAAAAATTACCTCCCATGATTGTCTAGCAAGATCTTCAACAGCTTCAACAGGTTCGAATCCCAAGAATCTCACAATCGTACGAATCTTCCTCTCCCAAAGGAACCAGTCAGGCTAAAGGATTTCTTAGATTCGACAACCGTGTGACCTTGGAGGTATTTATTTCACCTGACCCATTAACGGGCAGGCCCTCTACCACACAACTTTCTGGCCATAGGTATGTGGTATTCGATTTGGCCCAATTTAATTCAATCTCATAAGCCCATATCCAAGATCAGCCCAATTAAGTAGAAGACTTTAAAACTCATTTTGTTTTGACTCCAAAAATATTTAAAACAAAACAAGCTTTAAAATAAATATTTTGTAA
>JAOWBN010011247.1:0-10977 GCA_028565015.1 Pinguicula moranensis | reverse complement strand
CAAAAGGTTCTCTTATCCAGCTTATCCAGACAGATGGAAAGGCCATTAGTTGTTGCACTTCCCATAGATAGTCCCAGTTAATAGTGTCAAATGTCTTTTAAAAATCAACCTTGAAGATTAAGGCCTTGATCTTTTTCTTTTTGATTTCTTCAAGAGTTTCATTAGCAATCACAATGCCATCCAATAATTTTCTATCTTGGATGAAGGTCATCTGTGTGGAAGCAATAATGTCATCCATATGAGGGCTGAGCCGGTTAGCTAACACTTTAGTTATAATTTTTGGGATGGAGCTCAGCAAAGTGATAGGCCTATAGACATCAAAGCACATAGGTGTAGCAGATTTGGCCAATAGAGTAATATGAGCTGTGTTGCAGCCTTTGACAAGCATGCGGTTTCTGTAAAAATCTCTGAAGAGTTGCAATAAATAATCTTTCAATAACCTGAAAAACTATTTTATGAATTTGAAGTTCAAACTGTCCAGACCCGGACTTTTAGAACCACCACAAGCAGAGATGGCTGCAAGAATTTCCTGTTCAGTGAAGGGTGTAATCAAAGCTCTTTGGGCCAAGGTAGTAAGAGGCTTAAATTGCAGACTAACCATACGAGGTCTAGGCCAATTGGGGTTTGAGAATCTCTCTTTGAAATGTTGCAACAAAACAAGTCTTTATACCTTCAGGATCATCAATCCACGAAGTTCCCATTCTGATGCCTGATATAAGATTCGTAGATCTATTTATCCTGATGCATTTATGGATGTACTTAGTGTTGGCATCACCTTGATGGAGCCATTTTAATTTGGATTGTTGTAAAGACTGACTGTCCAATTTTTTGGTGATACACTCCAAGTTTTCTCGCAGAGAGTAGATTTCCTGGAGGATGTTCTGTTCGTGATGTGAGTTATTCCCATATTTTGTAGCCAATTCCATATCAATGAGCTCATCAAGTAGAGCTATTCTTGTAGACTCCAAATTCACTAGGGTTGATTAATACCACTCTCATACCCCTTCTAAGAGCTTGTATTTTACCTTTATTCTGAAACTTGCAAAACCCTCTACTTCACGTTTGTTCCATATATCCTCTACCATTTGCACAAATGAAGGATCATCTAGCCACCTGTCAAGGATCCTAAGAGGCCTTGGACCCCAATTATGAACTTTCAGACAGAGGCTTATAGAGCAGTGGTCAGAATCCTCTCTTTTGAATCTTGTTTGTATCCAGTTGGCATTCTAATTGAGCCAGTGATTATTTACCAAAAAACTATCAAGTTTGCTCATAACTTTATAAGAGCTTAGATACCATGTGAAGCACCTCTTCTCTATCATCAGATCAAGGCTCTGAACAAAGTTCTTGAAAGCAGACATCTCTTGCTCTTATGGGCGATGTGCAGTTCCCCTCCTTTCATTACTATGTAATATGGCATTAAAATCGCCCATCACATACCATTTTTGATCTTCCTTGTTGGTGTGCAGTGCCTTAATTTCATTCCATTGCTGAATTTTTGCTGCAGGATCTCTCGGGCCATAAACATTAATCATATTGGATAGAATACTTTCATTATACCAAATGTCAGACACTCCTAAAAATCCCTCACTAGATAAGATGTTAAGTTTACAAAAAATGTTTTTACTCCAAATACATAATAAACCTCCATATTGTCCTCTTGAACCTTGATAAGTCCAATCATAATTTCTTTCATACCAGAGCCTGTTACATAACCTATCATCCACAGTGACCAGTTTGATTTCTTGTAAACTAATAAAATCTGGCTTCTCAATCTTGATAAGTTCGCGTACTCTCTTCTTTCTTCCCGTGCTACACAAACCTCTTAAATTGTATGAGATGATCTTCATTTAAATATTTTATCATCTCCCTTCTTTCTACTCTCCGAGGTGGCAACCTTCTGAGATTTTCTATTGTTGGTATTAAGATTGATGAGATGGGGCCGAGTTTCCTCATGATGATGGCCATATGTTAGCCCGAGGTCAATACCTACATTCATGGTGAAATCAACCTCTTACTGTTTTTGATCCACCGATAAGTCCTTCTCCAGAGGGATACAAGTAGTGGCAGGCGTAGGTGAATTATTAGTATAGTTTGATTTACAAGTAATAAGAAATAAAAAATTGTAATGAGACAAGATTTAATTTCTGTGGTTCACCGTCTCCTTAGATCCGGTTAATCTATGTTGAGCTCCGGAATTGGATGTTTCCGTAGCTTTATTAATTCTCAGGTCACCAAAAATTACAATATACAAGTCCGAAAAATAAGATCTCAAATACAGGAAGACATGCAACTGGATCTAATCAAAAAAATTGCTAAAAAAGAATCTAGAATCTCTTAAACGTGCCAATAAATGTTACTTAAGAAAATAACTAACAAACAACACCAAACACATGTAATTTTAAGCCTAAGAAAGCTTTAAAATCGTCACCAAAGATATTCAGAATGTAGATCTCGCTAAAATGGATCAATCTCACGGATTGAAACAAGAAAAATTGCCTCTAATCAATCAAAAAACCAGGAGCTTACCATCGGCCAAGTTGGAAAAATAGATAGAGAAACGCGAGATTTAGATATTCAGAGAGAAAAGTATGAATTGATGTGTCGCGTGTTTTGATAACTCGGCTTTTATACCATTGTTGTGGATGAACCCTAACCATTGGGTCACTCCAGATCAACGGTTCCAAATAAGTTGAATTTAAGAATTGTTCCCAACCGGTAGATCTAACTTTCAATAAGCGACCAGATCTTCACCGATTTCATTGTTGAAAATTGTTTTTTGGATCATGCTAGATGATCAAACGGTTGTGACGATTTGGATTCAACTTCTTCGAGAAGCTTATTTAGGGGCCATATGATTAGATATTAAACTGACGGACAAGATAATTTCAAATGGCTTCCAAGAGAGGCTTTTACATACACCATTAGATCATCAAAGAATCGGACAAACAGAATTCAATGTCACAAATAAGCGATAACCAATCTTCATCCACACAATCAAAATCAAACGAACGGTCAAGATAACAAAATCATTAATGGTATTAAAGTAATTTCACGAATCAACAAGGGTAATCAAGTAATATTACATATAAGTAATGTTAATTTTGTAATTTCTCAGATTTAGTACAAATTTAAGGGTAATAGTGTAAAATCACAAAATTATTAAAGCTAGTTTTGGTACTTCACTCAACAATCTCCATCTTGTAAGTACTAAAATATCAAACATATATTGAATTACAATTTTTTTTTCTTATTTCTAACCAATTTTTAGTCTTGAGCTACGGGAACCGGAGTCCGTCATAGCTATATTAAAAAATTCCTGCAAAAACAGTGTTAGTAAATCCCAAGCAAATTTAGACACTTTTGAAATTTAATCTGTGAAACTACTTTAGTTCCAAAATCCACACCATTATCATCAGTTTTAATTTTTTTCAAGTTTAATCACATTTCCAGTTAAGGTATCTCGAATAAAATGAAATTTTACATCTAAATGTTTAGTTCTTTCGTGAAAAACAGGATTCCTACTCAAATATATTGCAGATTGGCTATCACACAAAATATACACACTATAATTTAAAATTTCAGTTTCACTTATTAAACCATGAAGCCATAGAGCTTCTTTCGAGGCACCAGCTAATGCTATATACTCAGATTCAGTGGTTGATAAAGCAACTACAGATTGAAGTTGAGATTTCCAACTAATGCAATTTTCACAAAATAGAAAATAATAACTAAAAGTTGATTTTCTAAAGTCTAACTCTTCTTCATAATCACTATCTATGTAACCACAAATATTCAATGGAGAATTTCTCTTTCTAAAACATAACCCTATATCAAATGTTCCTATCAAGTACCTTACAATCCATTTCAATGCATTCCAATGTTCAAGTCCAGGATTTGACATAAATCTACTCAACAAAGAAAACATCAAATGCAATATCTGGTTTAGTGCTAACCATTGCATACATTAAACAACCAAACAAGTTAGCATAAGGTATTTTTTTTTTCCAATTTTTCAATTTCTGAAGGTGTAGTTGGACTTTCATCTCTAGACAGTTTAAAATGGGCAACGATTGGCAAAGTAACATATTTACATTTATTCAACAAATATTTCTTGAATAACCTAGTCATATAGGAAGTTTTGTGCAATTTTAAAGTACCCAACTCCCTATCTCTAGTAATTTTCCTTCCTTAAATTTTCTTTGCTTCACCGACAATTTTCATTTCAAATTCAGAACTTAAAATAGCCTTTGAATTGTCTTTTTCATATTTTATTTTTACTTACTAACAACATATCATCAACATACAATAACAGAAATATAGAAGAACTTTCAGAATGAATGAAATACAAACATGAGTCATAACTACTCCTTTAAAATCCTAGATTCAACATAAAAGAATCAAATCTTTTATTCCATTGTCTAGGAGCTTGTTTTAATCCATATAATGATTTTTTCAACAAACATACAAAATCAGATTGTTTTGAGTCAACAAAACCTAATGGTTGTTCTATAAAAATCACTTTTTCTAATTCTCTATTTAAGAAAGCAGAATTAACATCAAGTTGTTCAATTTCAAGACTAAAACATGCCGCATATGCAAGCATTATTCTAATTGTTTTGTACGTAACAATGGGAGAAAAAATTTCATTGTAATCAGTTCATTCTCTTTGAGAAAAACCCTTAGCTACTAACCTAGCTTTAAACAACTTTGGATCAATAGAAAGTGTTCCTTCTTTTATCCTATAAACCCAGTTACATACTATAGTTTTTTAATTTTCAGGTTTAGAAACTAATATCCAAGTCTGATTTTTTTAAGTGAATTCATTTCATCAAGTATAGCAAGTTTCCAATTCTCTGAATTATCACAAGCAATTTACTATAAGTTTCAGGTTAAAAAAACACAAAGATTATCACCAACAGAGAAAGTGTAATAAAGTAACTCAGCAAAATTTACATATCTAGCTAGTGGCCTCCTATTTTTAGTTCCTCTATTTAAAACAACACTATCCGAGGTGGAGGGTTCGGATGTGCCTATATCTGAGTATTCCTAAATTTCTTCAGGATCCCCAGTTTGTGTAACTTGTTCAATTTGCTCAATTTGCTCAATTGTTCAGTTTGATCAATTTCAAGTGGTGAATCTCTCCTATATAACTCCACATCAATTGATGTATCAACTGAAATTAAAGATAAACAAGAAAATTCAGTTTCATTAAAGATAACATCCCTGCTAATTATGATTTTAACTTTAGGTTCACTTCTATCCCACATCCTATAACCTTTTGTGCCTTCTTGATAACAAAAAAAATATACTTTTGTTACCTTGGATCTAATTTATCAGATTTAGTGTGAACAAAACTTGCACAACCAAATACCCTTAAGTGGATTATATTCTAGTCTCTTCTGGACCAAACAAATTCCGGGTATTTAGTGTCTAAGGCAGACGAGGGGCTCCTATTTATTAGATAGGTTGTCGAACTCAGTGCCTCCCCCAAAAATATTTTTTTCAAACCAGAGGTAACAAGTAAACATCTAACTTTGTCAAGTAAGGTTCTATTCATTCGTTCAGCTACCCCATTCTGCTAATGTGTATAACGTACAGTTCTATGCCTAGTAATACCATATTCAGAACATAGAGGATCAAAAGAAAAATTGCAAAAATTCAAACCATTATCAGTTCTCAAGTACTTAATTCTTTTATCAGTTTAATTTTCAACTAAGGTTTTCCATTCTTTAAACTTTATAAAAGCTCATCTTTTGAACGTAAAAGAAGCGCCCAAACCTTTCGGCTAAAATCATAAACTATTGAAAATAAATATCTAGCACCTCCATGAGTTAAAACAGACTCAGGACCCCAAACATCAGCATGAAGGTATTCAAGAATAGATTTTGAAAGATATATTCCTTTTCCAAATTTAATATTTTTCCAAAAACACACCCCTCACAAAAGTTCAAATCAATTATAGAGTGTTTGCCTGCAATTTAATCGGGTTTAATTGAATTAAATTAAAGTAGTCATTTTTCAATTGGGCTTGAATTACATTCAAGCCCAAACAATTTTAATATCAAATGGGCTTTGAGCCGAATTGAGAAATTAATTCTCATTTAGTTGGAGTTCGGCTCAAAAGCCCAAATGAATGAGATAAGTAATCTCATGTCTGTTCGGTCAAAAGTGAATTGAGAGCAACGACTTGCGTCTTCATCTCCTTCACGATTTCTTTGTCCGTGAGTTCTGACCAAGACAAAAACTTCCCGTGAAATCGTTTCCGGCAAAACAAGGTCGCCGGAAAGGGTCTACAGCCCCTTCTCTTTGAGGGTTCCGTGTACGATATCGCACGAATTTTGATCAATTTGTTTCGAGTTCGACATTTTCGCCAGAACTAAGTTAAGTTTAAGCTTCCACTCTTCACTTAGAACATGGATTAAACGAGTTTTTGGCTTTGATTTCAGGTGTGTTTCAGATTTGTAAATTTCTGAAAATTTAGAAATCAAGGCATTTGCTCTTACAATATGGATTTCTAATGAATCTCATATTCTTGACCTCGTCATCGAACCTCATGTTCCAAGTCCAAGATGCTTGCTTTAGTCCATAAATGGACCTATTAAGCTTGCATACCTTTTCAGCTCTTTTAGGATTAACAAAACTCTCAGGCTGTGTCATATACACATCCTCTTCGAGAACCTCGTTCAAGAAGGCGATTTTGACATCCATCTGCCATTTTTCATAATCATGAAATGCAGCAATAGCTAAAAGGATCCGAATAGACTGAAACTTAGCCACTAGTGCAGATGTCTCCTCATAATCGATCCCTTCTATTTGAGTAAACCCTTTAGCCACCAGAGGGCTTTGTAAACAGTTAAGTTGACTTCCATATCGGTCTTCCTCTTGAAAACTCATTTGTTTTTGACAGGTTTTACCCCGTTAGGTAAGTCAACCAAATCCCAGACATGATTGTATTCCATGGATTGCAATTCGGATTTTATGGCTTTATGGCATTCCTCGGAATCTTCTCGTGACAATGCTTCAGTATAATTCATGGGCTCGACATCACCAATAAGTAATATCTCATGTAGTCCTAATTACCTCTTAGGTTCTTGGACTACTCTCCCTGATCTTCTAACATGTGGTGCAGCTGGTTCCATAGCCTCGCTTGGAACTTGCTCAACTTCGGTATAAACCGAAGTTTCTGGTAGTGGATCATCTTGAATTTCTTCAATAATGATCTTGCTCCACTACTTTTCTTGGAAAGAAAATCCTCTTCCAAGAATTCACCATGTCGGGCAACAAACACTTTGTTATCCGGCCGCTGATCGAAGTAGTAACCCTTGGTTTCCCTCGGATATCCTACAAAGAAGCATTTATCAGATTTAAGACCAAGCTTGTCAGGCATCAAACGTCTGACATATGCTTCATAAGCCCAAATCTTGAAATAAGACAAGTTAGGAACTCTTCCCATCCATATCTCATACTGAGTCTTGTCCACTGATTTGGTAGGAACTCTATTTAAGGTGAACATAGCCGTATCAAGGGCGTATCCCCAAAAGGATAAAGGTAATTCCGTACAACTCATCATCGACCGTACCATATCCATCAAAGTACGGTTTTTGCATTCGGGCACACCATTCTGTTGCGGTGTTCCAGGCGCAGTCAACTGAGGAACTATTCTACAGTTTTTAAGATGATCACGAAATTCAAAACTTAGGTATTCGCCACCACGATACGATCGCAGTGCCTTAATCTTCTTCCCAAGTTGATTCTCGACTTCATTTTGGAACTCCTTGAATTTCTCCAAGAATTCAGCATTAGGCATCATCAGATACACATAGCCATATCTACTGAAATCATTAGTAAACGTAATGAAGTACGAATAGCCACCTCATGCACTTGTGCTTATAGGACCACACACGTCTGTATGCACTAATGTTAATAGATCAGTGGTTCGCTAGGCGACCTTCCTAAAAGGTGCCTTAGTCATCTTCCCAAGTAAACAAGATTCACACCTATCAATTGACTCCCAGTCAAAAGAATTCAGAAGTCCAGTCACTTGGAGCTTCTTTATGCGATTCTCGTTAATATGACCTAAGCGATAATGCAACAAGAGGGTTGGGTTATCGTTATTTGGTTTGAGTCGTTTAGTATTCACATGATATATGGGCATCCTTTGTTCAGTCACGTAAAGATCATTGAATAAAGGAACACTAGCATAACATAAATCATTCCGAAATATGGTACAAAATCTGTCCTCCATGACAAACATATATCCCATAGACGTAAGTCGAGATACAGACATAATGTTTTGGCTAGCACACGGAATGTAATATACATTCAAAATTTCTATCTTATGCCCACTAAGAAATTGCAATTCTAAGTCCCATACTACAACGGCTGAAACAAAAGCAACATCACCGAACTTAAATTGCATCTGGCCCTTCGCTAGCTTCTTATACCTTATTAATGCCTGCATATTTGAACAAATATAAGCACCTGCTCCTAAGTCCACGACCCAAGAGGTAGAAGAAGCAACAGCAAAATATATTTCATCAATGTGAATACCTGAAGTAGATGACGTTCCTAACGCCTTCTACTCTTCAAAGAACTTTGGACATGACCGTTTAAAGTGACCTTTGCCACCGAAAAAGAAACACACAGTCTCCAGAGTAGGTAATAAAACCTTTTTAGACTTGCTCTCAGCAGGAGCCTTGCCCTTGCCTTTCACCTTTTTCTTACCCTTAAACCATTCCTTTTTTTCTTTTTTCTTCCCCACCCTGCTGTACCCTGACACTGATAATACATCAGGTGCCCGCGTGATAGATGTCTCAGCCATTGAAAGCATCGAATGCAACTCATTCCACTGTTTCAGAATTCCCGCCATATTATAGTCCATGATGAACATCGAAAAGCTCGATGGCAGGGAATGTAATATCCGATCTATAAAGAGTGTTAAATATCGATCGTAGAACCCAACTTCCCAAGTTGTTTTATTAGACCCATGATTCTCGGAACATGTGTACTGACCGAGGCTCCCTTAGCCATACGACATTCAAATAATTCTTTAGCGATACGATAACGCTCACAGCGCGCTTGCTCTTGAAACATGTTCTTGCACTTGTGAATCATATCGTATGCTTTCCAATCCTCAAACCGTTTTTGAAGATCGGGAATCATGGATACAAGCATGAGGCAGTTAACCTCATTCGCTTCATCGACCTTCTTCTCATACTGTTCCACATCAGCACGAGAAGCTATGATAGGTGGAGGTAAAGGAATAGGCACATCTAGGACATGGTCCGTCTTTTGATGTTTCAAAATAATTTTCAGGTTACGGTACCAATCTGTAAAATTGAAATCGTTGAGCTTGTGTTGTTCCATTACGATTGCAAGAGGATATGTGTTTGGAGTCTTAGATGCCATCATCTACAAAACATCAGAAAAATGCAAAGATTTAGTTTAGTTTCATATTGTGTGTTCAGTTAAAAAATAGCACTGAACCCTACTACATATATGATTGTGTCCCTGTATGCAGTAGGCCCGAGATCCACATTTTACCACGCCAAGCCAGCGTCGGCGTGAAACTTGACAATGGATTTATTTAGCAATTGAACACATAAACACTCAATTCACATATTCAATTGCATAATTCAACTCTCAATTGAATCAAATTAAGCAAAACCCGAAAACCCCCAAATCCAAGATTCTTAAATTTTTGAATTTGTTGATTTCAAAATCAATTAATCCTCTAATCATGTAATTCATACTTCTAATTACATAATTGAACATCAATTAACTCTAATTGAATCGAATTACAAATGAAATTTTGGATTTGTCAAAATCGAATTCAATTAACTATCAAATTATGTAATTTCATTAACCAATTACATAATTAATACACTAATTAATCCAATTTGAACTAAAAATCAAAACCCGAAAATTAGGGTTCATCAAGTTCAATCGGGAACTTTCGAATTTCTCAATTTTCACTCCAAAATCATGAAATCCAAAACTAAAACACGAATTAAACACATAATCCACGCTCTGATACCAATTGTTGGATCAAATTGCTTGATTTCTAAAATTTTGGAAATTTTCAAATCTGAACCACATCTGAAATCGAAGCCAAAAACTTGTTTAATTCGTATTTGAGATATCAAGGATAGCCATACGTACCTCTTTGGCCGGAAATTCGATGAACCCGATCGGAATTTGCTCAAACCAGTGCGGAAATTGGGACAAAACGAAACCACAAAAGTCCCACTAGAGGTAACTCTCTATCCGGAGCTCTCCCTGGCTAGTGAAGGAGCTGCTAGACCCTCAATTCGGCGACCTAGTCGACGGTGGAACTCACGGCAACAAGAATTCGTGTTTTTGTCGGAAGTCTCACGAAAGAGATGAGATACAGTGAAGAAGTTCACGTCATCTCATTTTCAACCGCCTAAGAGATGCATTTATCTCTTAAATGTCATTTGGGCTCCCAAGCCCAATGACTTATGAATTGATTTATTGGGTATAAAACATTTCAAGCCCAACTAGATCAAATTGCAAATCAATTGGATTCGGATCCCGCCGAAATTCCAATTAAATCTCGTCCGTGTAATTCACAAATTATGTCCCACATAATTAATTTGCTAATTCTCGAGTTCACCAGATAGAGCGACCTGATAGGATCCATATCTAAATCGGTACTACAATAAGCGGCATCTAGCAATGCATTATGATCCGATTAAATATAGATACATCGTGATCCTACAAATCCCATTTAGTATTAATTCTTTCATCACTTAATATCCAATGATTAATGCGAAGCATAGGAATATGTTATCCTTGACCATTAATCACTTTCTTGATATGTCAGTAAATAATCATTAATATGCGATTATCACATAATCACATTTGCCGGTATAAGAATTATTTCTGCATCAAGGGGCCCAGGGATATTAATAATCTCATTTCAAATATGAGATGGACAAAAGTATCATCTTG
>JAOWBN010011236.1:0-10977 GCA_028565015.1 Pinguicula moranensis | reverse complement strand
TTTTAAAAAATATATTTATCGACCCGGAGGGCCAACCGTGCCAGAACCGCGCCTGAACCGGGTCGGGCCCGCCGAAAGCCGGCAGGTTGGCACTGCGGGTTGGCCCGGCGGGCGGCACGAACTGGCCCGGCCCGCCCATCTCTATATGTAGATATGGTGGATCCGCAAACATCGAACGATGAATTTCCTCATATCATGGATACTATAAGAATTAAGTGTATTGCGAGCCCAAATCAGGAAAAACATTTTCTTAAAACACAGGTACAAGGGAGAGGCCCAATTCCTACTGGGCCAAACTATTTGCTGATCGAGTCTTATGGTATTGGAAAAGAACAAGAGCCTGGAGCCCTGGACCATTGATTTTATTAAAAGAAGCAAGGCTATCATCCCCTATCACCTCTCACAATAGATTCGAACCACTATCATCATCTGATGAACAACTCAATTCTACCTTTGGATCACAAGAAAAACAATTAAGTGGCATTGGTGCAATACTCGGAAGCAGGACATATCAGCAAACACGGGAATTGATTGAAATGCAAGTTGCAGATAGGTTGGCTGAGCAACAATCCCATACGAAATCATCAGAGATGATGAGGCTTATAAATGTGGTGCACATTGATGGGAATGCTTATGAAGTACTCCAATTTGGACAGAAACCTGGAGGAGCAAAGTGGAAGATTAACCATGGAAGATGATAATATGAATATTGTTAATGGAGATACAAGGGTCATTCATAGGTCTGCGCAATCGGGAATACAGATCGATATTCCCGGTTTCGCATACCAAACCGAATTGAATTGAGAATGAAAAATTGTTCCTGATACCGATCCGATTTATCGATTTATCGACCAAGTTCGGTAAGTCCGCAATCGGTTTGGTTTGTTAAAATACTAATTTATCGATCATTTTTAATTTTTTTTTTAAACAACAATATTTTGCATGTTTTTTTTTTGTTTTTTTTAACGAAAAAACCTATTTCAAGATTACAACAAATAACAATGAACAATCAAAAAATTCAAATCCAACCATATAAGTTATATGTCTAACAATTAACCAACAAAACAAAGTCCGAGTTCTATCCAGACAAAATATCAACCAAATCAAACCAACAACAAACAATGTCCAACGGAGCAACACTGCCAAACTCCAACACAACAAACTACAACCATCAACACAACAAAGTCAACTAGAAGCAACATGATCATCTTGGAGAGGTACCTCGCCAATCCGCTAGAGCATGTTTTATGGATTTGTTAACATCTCTTCATAAAACAATAACGTATTAATTATGAATTAATTATGAAGTGAAGATAATGAGAACATGGGTGAGAACTTTTTCGGTTGAAAAAAGGATTCCATCAGCTACTGCCCTGACAAATAGTGATCGAGAAGAACAAGCAGCTAATCTACCCAAATAATAATGTTCGAGAGATTTTGTGGTTGAAAAGTTGAACTGTTGAAATCATCCATACCTTTTTTTTTGATAAGTAATAAGGGTATCAGTTAAAAGGAAGAAAACAAATGAGATACAAGCAAAGCAACCAACAACTGTATCTGGAACTAAATTTTAGTAAAACTATAAATAATAGGAAAATAGAGTGTCTTACAAAACTTTAGCAGTAGAATGTAACAACCTAGAGAAATCCTTTGTTGTTACGGTGAAGTGTTTTGGCAGAAGGATATGCAGATGAATATTGAGAGAAGGGAAAGAAAGAGATTTGGGAGAAAAACAGAGGACTTTTTGGATAAACGAGAAACTAGGAAGGAATTTCATATACATCTTACTTCATGTCTACTCCCTTCGACTAACATATCTTTAAATACTAATCCCTCTAACTAACTAATCCACTACTTTCAACCCACTACGACACTACGGTTTGTAGCAATCTCCAACTATTACAAGTTAGTGACTCTAACTTACACATTAAAACACGATCAGCACGAATCAACATAATGGAAATAACTCACCACACACTGAAATAACTAACATAACTCTAACAACTAAACTAGGGCGTGCTTCTTAATCTGTGGGTTTAGGTTGGGTATGTAACATTGCCTCCTTTTAAGATCCTTGTCCCCAAGGATCGGAATCAACAATGTGCTCATAGAGAATGGAGGTGCCTTCCTTGATATCCGAATATAATCCAGATTATGCACTAACCACTTGGAGCAAAATCTGGACACATGCGGCTGCTCTGATTTCAAGATTGATTGTTGCTTCAAAAGTTGCACATAACAGTAATGAGAATGGGAGAGGTGCATCAACCATCCACACAGTAAATGCAGATTCCATGGCATCGCTTAAACCAAGTTATCAACAACTTTGTTCCTGTTCATATTTCCTTCTTGGATAATCTTTAATATAGTTTTTAAGTCTGCCTTTCGGCGGAGATAATCTAACATGGGCTCATCTGAGTTGTAGTCTTCTTCATGAATTCCAACTTAAGCATCACTATAATGGTCATCACTTCCCAAAATGTCAATATCATCCAATTCATCATCCACATCTTCTCCGGATAAAATCTCTGTTTTGGTTCCCTCTGCTCTGGTAAAATTGGTTCTTGGCGTAATCCTCATTGAGAATTTAGGAACATTCACAAGTGCTCGGAGTTTCTCTTCGACTAGCAACAACTTACCGTTTTTAATTAATTGCATATTAGAATATGCTTTGCATAGGAAAATTGCATCCCGACCCACTTTGAGGGACACAGAAAGCATGTATGGATGCCTCATCAAAATCTTTCTAACCTATTGAAAGAATCTAAATTCATTCAGAAAATGGATTATATGCTTTACCAATGTTCTCTTTTCAACAGTCAGACTCAAGATCTCATGAACAATAGCCAAAGCATGCGTTCCTTTCTCTGGACTACTAGATCTCACCTCAGAAAAAATCAGGATAAGGCAGGATGAAAGGTATATCCCTAAATTGGCTGATCTTTTTCATCGCCTTTTTTGAGAAATCAAATTCTTTTTGTAACTTCACCCTGTTGAATTGCAGCTTCCAAACAATGATTAAATCTAACTCTTCAAACTCACGTTGCATATTCTTCTCTTTTGCAAGCTCAGCACCAAGAACTGCAAGTTCATGATCCCCCCAATCAGTTAACCATACAGCTGGTCCTCTAGTAGTTGAAACCACTTTGAAGTACTACGGGTAGCGGTGGCAATTGGCAATGCAAAACTCCATAGGCAGGCTTAAATCAGATCTCACATGAGCCATCTTCTTCAACAAAATCCTCTTATCAGTTGCCATCATCAACAAATTCCTCAATTCAATAACCAGTAAATCCTCCTACACCTTGGGAGGACCGTGTTCATCAACAATTCCATACTTAAATAGAGAAAGGTAATGACAGCGTGTTTGCCCTTTGGTCTATGCCCATTCACCACCATCATATACTGTGATCGGAAAATTATATTATTCTCAAAGTCCTGCATAAATTCCATATTCACACTCTCATCTCCTCCTAGACACCTCAGATCAGAATTGAAAGTGACTTTACAAGATGATGCTACAACAAACTTTTCAAAGATGTCCTCAAAATTTAAAATGTTGTTAGACGATGTTGTGCTCGCAATAACCAAAATCAGCTTTCCTTTCCGCTCAAGAGCGCCTCTTTTCAACAAAAAATTTCGAAAAGATGTCGTGTTGAAAAATATCACATACTCTCCGGGATCAAAGACATATGAAAACACTTCATATTCTTCAAATATACTCCTCACAGCCAATTCACGTATTGAAACAGTAGAACATCTCAGATTCATAATTTCAAAAATATTTCACCCACACAAATGACGTCATATTCACTATTAATCAACTTCAAGTAATCAAGAGCAATGCTGATTTCAAGCTGATGGATATGAGTAGCGAGAATTGGGAAAGGAATTTGCTCAAATTCCAGATGGGCAAGAAGTCGATTACATACCTTAGTGGCTGCTGGGAAAGATTTAAGAACCTGAAAGGAGTCCAATGATTTGGATAGTAGAATGTATTCTTCATCTATTACGTTGCCAACAACTTCTTGCTCGATTCTAGTTTCAGTCTCCTCATTTTCCATGTAAGAAAGTTGGGACACAGATCTAGATTGAAGGTGTTCGTCAAGTGGATGTGAAACCACGGGTAGAGTATTTGGGCATGTCGAACTCAAGATGAATTCACTGTGAGAATCTGCATCGATTTCTGAATCCGTAGTTGAAGGTGCATTCAAAAAATTGGCCACCTTGCTTGTAATATCATAAGACATGTAACCATAAAAGTTGCAATCTCCTTGGTTTTCTGCATCTACGCTTGTCACCGGTGAAAGAACAGATTGCTTTGCAATATGATCTAAAATAAGGTCAGCAAGTTTCTCGTAAGGAGTCCATGGTGTCACTATGTCTTCCGTCGAAACCTCAAAACCTGACAATTGACAAATCATCTGATTTTTCTGGATTTGAGCGCGATAATCCTCAAAAAATGTTGGGATCTCCAGTGATGGTATAGCATAAAACACTTCCATATCTTCTTTTAGTGGTTCGGGAAGAATGGTTGGATAATGAAAAAATTTCGTGGGTTTGAGGATCGTAAAGCTCTGATACCAATTGTAACAACTCGGAAGGATTCTTGGTTGTTACGTTGAAGTGTTTTGGCAGAAGAATCTGCATATGAATATTGAGAGAAGAAGAAGAAGAGATTTGGGAGAAAAACAGAGGACTTTTTAGATAAACGAGAAACTAGAAAGGAATTTCAGATACATCTTTATTCATGCCTACTCCCTTCGACTAACGTATCTTTAAATACTAATTTTTTTGACTAACTAATCCACTACTTCCAACCCACTACAACACTACAGTTTGTAGCAATCTCCAACTATTACAAGTTAGTGACTCTAACTTACACATTAAAACACGATCAGCACTAATCCAACATAATGGAAATAACTCACCACACACTGAAATAACTAACATAATTTTTACAACTAAACTAGGGCGTGCGCCTAAATCTGTGGCTTAGGTTGGGTATATAACACAGCCCCTCGGAGTCATTTGCTAAGGGCCATCCTCCGGCAGCGGCCTGCAGGATTTGATTATCCGCCATCAATAGGCGTAGGTTGGCTGCCTTCACCCATCATTGATCTGGGAGTAGGTAAGTGTTCTGGTAGATGATGAACACGGGATCACTTTGATCACCAATACTCTATTGCCAAGTTGGTTTTGTATCGAACTTTCAGATGTTATTCGATTTTGTTCTTCAATCATAGTACATAGGTTTTTATAGAAAGTACGAAGTGGGATCATGGGAGAGATCATGTCTCGGATAAGGCGTGATCCTTATATTTTAGGGATCACCCCTTTTACAGATAAGTCATGATCTCTCCCCCTCCTTGTCTATGCTAACAATGCATACGCTGATTTAAAGTAAGACTGCAGAAGAGAACATGCTCGGTCTTCTTTGGAAGCTGAGCATCTACATCCACCTTCATTCGACGAAGGAGGTAAGGCATAATCGAGTCTGGAGGAACTACGACACATCTGCACAAAACTGTCTTTTGTCCAATGAATAGATAAAGTGGAGAGTCATAGTTGATTAGAATGCCAAAATATTATTGTTGGCCCAATTCTATAACATTCTATTATAAAAAGGTTGGATCAACGCTTTTCCTGTTTCTTTTCTCTATTTTTTTTTATCTATAACTCCAACCCCACGACCATCCCCACACGGGAAACTGGTGATTCCAATGATTGCTTCATTACATCGTGGCTTTCAGCATAAAATTTTAAAATTACCAAGGTTCACATCTAATGAAGCAATCGGTTCAAGAACCTGTTTCATTATCTGTAGAAACTAAGGAAGTTACCTAAAAGCAGTAGAGACTTGTAGGAGAGTTACATTAGAAAAGGCCACCAACAGATATTGGAAGAACAAATTTAGCCTCCTCAAACACGGGTAGGACACCCAACTTTCCTGGGATACAAAATCAAACAAGGACCATTATTCTAATAGCTTGCTTTGAATTGGAGCACCTGTCATTATTATGCGGTGAACAGTTTTGGAAACAAGAGTTATTTTAGCATTAGGATTCCGAATGTGATGTCTTTCATTTAGAACTGCATAACCCCATTCAATATCGAGCAATTTATCACTGTGCAAACGAAGTTGGTCATAGGTTGTCAACATTCCAGATTCTGATTGTAAGACACAAGTTATCAAAGAATCCGACTTTTTAGATTTCTTGGGCATTGGCTTTTCTTCCAAATCACTATCCTGTGAGTGTTAGTAATAGAGAAATTAACGGAGAGATTTTAGGGATATTATTCAAATATTTAATTCATGATCATTACCTTATTCCCCAAAACTCTCCCCCAAATATCATGAAGCATGTCCTATATGTAACTCTATTATGTGAAGAAATGAGCAAGCAATTCAATTGAAAACAAAACCTTGCAATATTTTATCATGGTATCAGAGCAGGTTTTGGTTCTTTAATCCGGACCCTAAATCTCATCTACTGATAGAAAAACTCACCTGTTGCAATGATAGAACCAAAGGATTCAACGAACAACGGCAACAAGATCACAATGGAGATATCTGAGACGAACTCAACCCTGACGGATCTGTCTGCCCAGATCGCTTCAATCCTCAAACAGATTCCACCTACAGGGAACAAACAACTAGTCAGTCTCAGCATCAAACTACATCATGACAATTACCCCTTATAGTCCTGTCTGCTGAAGGTTGCAATTGCAGGCAATTTTGCCTACATAACTTGACGGGCAACCCACTGATCAAAAGTTTGTTCAATGAGAACAGGTGGACTTATGTGTGTGCTCTTGGATCCTCAATAACATTGATCCAAGCCTTGTGAATCGTTTTACTGAGTACCC
Source organism: Pinguicula moranensis (assembly GCA_028565015.1). NCBI lineage: Eukaryota > Viridiplantae > Streptophyta > Magnoliopsida > Lamiales > Lentibulariaceae > Pinguicula > Pinguicula moranensis. The sequence goes on along the minus strand of JAOWBN010011236.1, from coordinate 4,107 downwards.
TACGGCCTGGGAGTTATGCGACGGACTTGCGATTACCTACAGTAGCGGCTCAGATGCCTTTCAAATCTTAAATTTAGTAGTACAAGCAAACAAGCAGTGACAGGGAGACGGGACACTAGAGGAGGTGTACAGTATTCTTCAAAGAATTTGGCAGGAGGTTGACCGGCGGTAGCCTAACCTGATGAAATGCTCTGTCGGCATCGCAATATTTCAGAGATTGCGACAAGAGACTAGCCTTTAACAGCTCCTATCTGCCGTCAATAGCGAATTCGATAGTATAAAACGAGAGCTACTCAATTGGACCCACTCTCGATGCACGAAGTAGCATATGCAATGCTTCACCGGGAGGTTGCACGCTGTCAGATCTTGAACGTGGGCATCCGCAGCAGCGACGACTCCCCAGGAGTCAGTAGCGGTCTCTTCGGCCGTGCTCAATCATCAAACCCCAGATCTGGGAGAAAATCATCACTTTGAGCCAGTATCATAGACAAAACCAAGTTGTGGTGCAACTATTGCAAAACAATAGGCCATACCAAGGAGAAATGCTTCAAGAGAGTCGGATATCCCGACTGGTGATACGAGCTCCAAAAATTCCCAAACCGGGAGGGAGGACACCACTATAGGTCACCCCAACGAGCCAACCAACACCAGTGGCGGCCAAGGGAGCGATGAAACCAACGGATTTAAAGGGTTTAGGGCAGAAATACGGTGAGATTTCTCCAGAGAAATTGAAGCGGCATCGAGCACATCGGGATGGGAGAATCGTGAAACTGGAGGTATGCGGATTTCTCGATCTTATGTTCCTAATTTGTCCTCAGCACTATCGTGTACAAAGACGAATAGGCCCCTCTATAATAAGGATTCACCAAATTGCCATCAGAATATTTCCAAGTTATTGCAGGATCGGCCCACCGAATCTACTAAATTACGACAACACCCTAGAAGACTGGAAATCACAGACAGCTCCCAGGACTTCTATGATACGCCCCCAAAAAATTAAGAAATTACAGAATGACCCAAGTATTGCTAATCCTCAATTTTTTCTGTCCTGGGGCTTCGATATGTTGGATCCTGACCCACCTGATCAATCTGGAGCTACAACATGTGCTATTTCCGGATCTCAGATCAAAAAAATTCGCGATGGCCATTTGGTTGCAGGGCCACGAATACAATGACTTATGATGCCGCTGATCAGATTACTCGAATGGAACCACGGAGAACACATATTCAGACATCCAATCGGGGTGTCTCCAATTAAGATAGCAACTTCTTCAATCAAATATGGCGGTTAGTCTATTTATTTGGAGGGGCAATTAAAATTCATATGTGTAGAGGAATGAGTTTCGGTTAGAACTCTTAGATTCAAACACTTAATGAGGTTTCATTGATCTTAATATGGCTCTGATTATGGAGTAAATGTGTTAATTACCTGGTTAAGGAGTTAATACTTAAAGAAGAGAAGTTGTGGTTTAAAAACTACACATTAAGTGCCATTGAAAAATGGATAAGTGCACCTATGATCCCAATTGTTTTATGGCATGATCTCATGGATTTAAGTTCAATTGAAGTTTGTTCCTTCCTTCATATTTCATCTAGATTTCATCCTTGGTTCATTAGTTATAGTTTCTGTATTTAATTGATCACAATTCCCCCTATCAATTTTGATTTTTGACAGCAACAAAATCTAGGCCAGAGCATTGCAGATTTCACTACCTTTCTCTATGGATTTGACTCTGAGCTCTCCACGTGCTACCCCTTAGCCTGTGTAGTATATTAAGAAGACTTCTGAGGCAGTTTTCCAGCCACGATACTGAAGAAACTAGCCATCCTTCATGAAGGTACAGGTTAGCTGCAAAGCTCATCATTGAGAAAGGTTTCTTGGAATATGATACTGAAAGACAGTAGACAAAGACCAAATGGATGAGATTCAGATTTCCTTGTAACTAGACTTTTTGATTTCTTTACCCATGTCCTTCGGTACAGGTTAGGAAGAAGCAAAATGGGACATTACTGGTCAGCTTGCCCTCCACATGAACTTCCTATGGACTGAGAATGAGAAGAGAAAGAAATGGATGTGCCCTTCTCATCAAGTTCGAGAGATATTTCAACATAATGAGTCAACAGTTGGAAAGGGAATAGGGAAGAGATGAGGTTGCAGCAATTAAATGACTACGATGCTATAAGGTAAATAGGCTGAGATGTGCTAAATACTTTAAAGACTCCTGCAGCTATATTATATGGCGGCTTGCATAGTTGAAGGTAAGCAGATCACTGTTGCAGTTAGCCATTTAAGTCCTTTTTTTGGATGGGCTAGCCATTAAGTCTTTGCTTAATGGACTAAAGCAACGATCTCGTGACTTTGATACTATAAGGGGAGCAGGCAGTGCTGGGTTTTCTGGCACCGTAATGACCCCTGTAGTCATACACATGACAACCCGCATAGCTGGGAGTCACTTGATTAATGTTGTGGACCTCACCCCTGTTCCAACTATAAGAGCTATGAGCTATGTATTTTGTTTTATTTATTATTTCTTATAGTTTCTTATCTTTGTAACAAAGATGTACATAATCTTTCATTAATGAATTTTGGCTTACGCCAAAAAACTTTTGTATAGCAAAATCTAATAATATGGATGCCTATAGTTAACAAGTACATCGGATTGACCCAATTAGAGTTCACCATGTTGTCTATGGTAAATAATCTAAAGAATAGTAGGTGTAAGTGATCCTTATAGTTGAGATCACCATAGAATTTTAGGTATGGATGCCACTCTTTGATTCTATTTGGAGTTACACTGTAAATGTGTAGCGATTGATAGTTTATGGGGTGATATGAAGTACAAAAGATTGTGAGTATTAAAAAAATGATTCAACACTCATAAATAGTTAGAATGAGATATCTCCATGGCCACTTATAAGAGATTATGATAAAGCATTTGATCAAAGCACGAGTTTGATTAGAAAAAAGTTTCTAATCAATAATCAAGGATCTTGATCTCCACTACAATAAATTTAGAGCACGTATAAAAGATAAAGACAAATAACCTTTACATGCTAGATTAGGATATGATCAAGGTGAATGGATAAGAATTATACAGGAACTAATTCTTGAAAAAGATAATCTTCTAACATGACTATTATCAATACTTGGGTGGCCATGACATGTTACTAGATGTCCTTCATGGTCCATGGACATGAATGAGTGGTAAACAAATTAAAGAAGTTTATTTATTACCATAATATGATCATGTTAATTCAAGGTTCAATTGCCAGGTAATTGAGAACTTATAGGTTCACACACATTAACATCAAACTCTGGAGGGGCCAAAATTGTATCAAGGAAGAGTTAAGGGGTCAATCTTAAGAATTTGATTCTAGTCGGACTCAAATGTAATGATGGGGTCCTAAGCATAAATATGATATGTTTAGGGATGTATTGTATTACATAAAAACTTTGCATTAGTTTGATTTAAGTCAGAAGGCACTAACTCTTGGAGACGGGACAATGGAATGTTACTACACTTTTCTTATATGAAATATATTTAGTTAGTGACCATTTTCTTCCAATTGAATTTACATGCAATTTACGCATATCCAATGAGATTACATGCAATGAAGTTTTTATATACAAAGCGTTGTATATAAAGGTTGAGTAGAGGAGTTATACATAACCCTGGGTAGCTCAAAACGACATGCACAAACATGGTTAATAGTAAAGTTAATCCACTAACATTGACATGTGTTTGAATCTCAATGCCATATCTTACTCTATAAACACCTTGATACTTGCATATGTAAAATAGTTTAGGCATTGGTGTGTTTTGGTAGAAGATCAAAGAGAAGCTCACTTCTTTTTCTCTCTCCCCCTAAGAAAAAACTTAAGAATACGGGTGAAAATTTGAAAATTTTCTTCTCATCTTCTTGAACCAAAAATTCAAGAGCTAGCACTCCACATACACACATATATTGTTATACATTAAGTTGTATAGAACTCCAAAAGTTGTGGTGATGTGGACTCCATAAAAGGTGGTGATATGAATCCTTGCCGAACTTGTGGCAAAACCCCACACCAATTTAAGATTCAAAAAACTAGATTTGAAAAGGACG
>JAOWBN010011226.1:0-10978 GCA_028565015.1 Pinguicula moranensis | reverse complement strand
TGCCCCCCCCCCCCCCCCCCCCCAATAGCGTGACACCCCAAATATCCCTTCATAATCAAATAGTTATTATCTACTAAATTTGGAATTCCATATGCATAGTAGTCCACCTGAACATCCTTGTCAACTTGTGTCAACCCAATCAAAATTCTTATCCTGCAACATTGTTGCACAAAAGTTTTTTTTTATAATTACTTCCTTCTTTGTTTCCTGGATACTCAAGAAATCTATCTTATTCTTCATCCCTAATTTCCTAACAGTCTTCTTTCTTCATGGTCCTCCTAGTCCTCTCACATTATATGATAGTATCTACATTTTGTTCACCTTGAAACTCTTGATCCTACTCTCTTTACTTTGAGTTTTCTGCTTCATTTACATTTATGGTTTCTATTCCCATCAGTTCCTCTGTATCTCGTGTCTCCACCTTTGTGTGTTCAAGTCCCAGTGCTTTGCCAAACCTGAGCACAACCTCTGCTTCTAGTCTCTGATTCCTTGTGTTAGCTACCATAATAACACTATTTGATATTGAGGTAGATGGTTTGCATCATTGATCCGTTTCTCCATTGTCTTCCTCTATTTTCTGAGATTCTTTCCATGAATATACTCCACTCAATTATCTGTTCATTTTGTCTTCGTTGATTTGTTTTCTTCTTGGCCTTGCACACCCTTTGATTTTCTTTGCCTAATTTGTTGATCCTGTGCAGATTCACCGTTCTTATTATTTGGTAGGGACCTTTTATCTACTTGCATTTTTGTCTTTTCATCCTTTTTACCTTCTTTTTCCTTCCTAGTTGTGTTTGTCTACTCTTTGTCTCATATCCTTCCTTATGCAACTATAGAGTACTTTCATGATATCATGTGATATACTATCACACACTTTCGGCTCTATGTCCCCCTCCTCCGCCTTCTTTACCGGTTTCCTAGTATGTCTATTGTTCCTATTGTACACATTAGATTTCTTCTTGCCACTATACCCTGTAGTTGGTTTATTCTTGTTACACGGTATTTCTTTTACCTTCTCAGATTCAGCCATTTGAGAACACTCCCTTTCTATATTCCTTACTTCCTCATTCCAATCTATTTGTGATACTTGTTTCCCAGTTTGTGGCCACCAATCTATTTTTACTGGTTGCCAAAACTTCCCCAGCTGATTTACCTCTGTATTTTTGTGATCCCGAGTCCTTCCTATTACTCTGATTACTTGTTGGGCTTCCTATCTGCCTTGGGTTTTTCTTGCACCCTTTATATCTTGTTTGCTAACTGTGGTGTGGTTTGTTACATCCAGCACAGGTCTCTCATTTGTTGAGTCTTCATCTGACCAGAGTCCCTCGGTTTCCACTTCTTCCATCTCACTATCTTCTTCAGACGAGGTATCATCTAGACACTTTCTTGACAAACATCTTCAACAAACTTCTTTTCTCCTATCTCTACCACTTTAATCACATGGTCTTGTCCATCTAGGCTTGAAAAATATAGATCTGATTCACCATTCTATTCATATTCACTTATATTAAGATTTGAACTACTTCAAGATATGTTGTCTTCATTGCGGCCTCATCCACCCTTACCACTTTCCCCATTGTCCTCCTATGGCTTCAGATCTATATTTTTCAAGCATGGTAGGGTATGCCATATACCTTAATCCAACATAGTCTCTCCATGAGTAGTGGTAGATTAGTCTAATCTATCACTTGGTTAACCCACTGCATTAGCCATTCCTTATCATTTTTCAGCAGGTTCTTGAGGTCTTTATCCTCTTACTCCCATAGGGCTCACGTTTATATTTAGGTAGCACCCTCTTTTCAGATTGGCTTGTAATTCTCTCCAACCTTTATTATCTTTCAATTGGGCTACCCTGTTGTGTTTCAACCAAAGTGAGTCATCCCTAGTTGTCTGAAACGTTAGGTGCATCTCTTTGTTTTTCCCTGCTAACGTAGTGATCTTTTCTGCTCCTTATTTTACCATTCCTTTCACTAATATATCTTGGTATGTTTTTTTTGAACCTATCCCCTCAACTATTACCATTTGTTTCTTCTAGATTTTCTGTTCTAATATTGGTCTCAATCTTTTCCTTCTCCCTTGGCCAATCAAACCACATTTACTTTGATTTTATACAATCTTACCTGCATAATATTTAGTTTCCAGTCTAGGGTCTCCATACTCCTTACCTCTTCATATGTAACATATCCAAAGTTTATAACATACAGTGATACTTTACTTTGGATCAAAAAATCACTTACCTTTCCCTGGGCCACAAACAGGTTACATATTGTTCTAAAACTCTCTGCTGGTGTGAAATTGGTTACATAGAATGGAGTTAAGGGCCATTTACACTCTTGTACTATACTTATTAGTTAACTTACTCCCCTGTACTTTCAAAAGAGCTACTTATCCCCTGTAGTTTCAAAAAAAAGCCCATGCCCCTGAGTGTTATTCATGCGTGATTCTGCAACTGGGATATTTTTATCATATGGAAAAGTCAATTTTACCCTTACCCTTTTTCCAAAGTACAGGGGGTTAAAATAGCTTTTTTTGAAAGACAGGGGATTAAAATAGCTCTTTTGAAAGTACAGGGGGCGAAGTAATCCTGCATCCTATTTGTTCAATCTCATTGTTTCCAACTTTCACTTTTGGTCCAAGTCTACTATGAACATTACCTACTGTATATATCTCTACCTTTTCCTCATGTGCACGGGTTTGGAAATGAGTTATATTTGGGTTTCCTACAGCTACTATTGCTTTATCTTCTCTAATATACTAACGTAGATGGTTAGATCGATGGGTAACCACCATCCATTCAATGGTCATCTTGTGATGGCCGGTTTATCTAGTGTCATGGCTGGAAAATTTCCTCAAAAGTATCCAGAGTTGTACTACACGGGCTAAGGGGTAGCAAGTGGAGAGATTAGGATCGAATTCACAGAGAAAGGTAGTAAAATTTGCAGTGCTCTGGCCTTGATTCTTGTTGCTATCAAAACTCGAAACTGATGGGTTTTTTTTATCAATTTAAATACTAAAACTATAAGTAATAAACTAAGGACGAAATATAGATGAAATATGAAGACAAGAACACACTTCTCCTAACCTTAAATCCATGAGATTATGCCATAAAACAACTTGGATCATAGGTGCACTTATTTGTTTTTCAATGGCACTTAATGTGTGGTTTTTAAACCACAGCTTCTCTTATTTCAGTCCTAACTCCTTAACCAGGTAATTAACACATTAACTCCATAATCAGAGCCATATTAAGATCAATGAAACCTCATTAAGTGTGTAAATCTAAGAGCTCTAATCGAAACTCATTTCTCTACACATATGATTTTAGTTACTCTTTCAAACAAATAAACTAACCGCCCTATTTGATTGAAGAAGTTGCAATCTTGTAAGAGTTAGATGAACTAACCACCCCTCTATGTCCCTACTAGCTGATGGTTCGGTTTTTATCAGTTTAGATGGCCAATCCAAAACAACAAAAATAGAAACATGCACAAGTGTTTCTACAAACTGAAAATCAATACCATTGTCTTGTTTTTCTAAACTTATACCTCACAAACTTGTTTAGGCAATCTCAGGACATCACATCAGCAGACGAATGAGAGATCTAGCCTAGCATAGCTGAGAGCAGCAGCAAAAATCCAGCAGACAGCATCTTGGAAACAATCTGCTCCTTGGTGCATAAATTCTGCACTTCTGATTTCTGATTTTTCTAAAGGTAAATTACATTGTTTTTCTCTTCCTCCCTCTTTTTTTCATTCGACTGCTTTACCCTCTCTCTCTCTCTCTCTTATAGACCGAAGGATTGTCAAAATAGATCAAAGAAATACAAGTAATAGATCCCCTGAAAATAGGGATCTGTTAACCATGGATAAGAAAGTTTTGTAAATCTATGACCGAGTTTTGCTCCATATTTTTATTGAATCTTGGCATGTATTTGTCTGTCTGTAGGTTGTGTAGCAGCACGTGCAAGGAAACTCCTCAAGTCTTCTACAGAAATTCGTGATCTCCAACAAAACAACCAAACTGTCAAAACAGAATTTTGACAACTCTACAGATTGGTTGAGTTCATCACTTCTCAATTTTTTTATGATCATCTGGTCTGATGAAATCCATGTATCAGAGCTTCAGTGTGTACCGGAGCTGCATGTAAACGTTTGGCTTCAGGTAGATCATGATAAATCACTCTGATTTGCTTCTGGTAGTTCCTAGAAAATGCTTCATGATCAGCCCAATTCTGCTGCTACATTTCCTGGTTTTCTACAGACTGCAGTTGTTGTCCTCTTGTTTGCAGCTTCTGATCTTGATTAACTGGGTTCAGATCATCATTCTCTAAGTGATTATGGCCCTGAGTTTGTGTCTTGATCATTGGATGCAGAAAGAACAAGATATCTTTTGATCTTTGAAGCATGAGCAAGTGATTTTCCTCTTCTTTCTTCTTCTTGTTGTTGCTTTTGTTCATGTTCTTCTTGAAGCTTGCAGATCGACCGTGGTAGCCTTAATTAGGGGGCAATGCAGCCTTTTTAGCTGAATTTTCCGGACCATGCAAGGGTGCAACAATCCTATCTAAAACATTACATAATGAATAGATAAATGCAACAATTCATGCGTCATTAGCATGATCAAAAGTACTCTATCAAATCCCCCACACTTGCTTTTTGCTTGTCCCTAAGCAAATATTTGATAGAACAGAAATATAACTCATGATACACGACTCAAAACTTTGGAAAACCCCAAAATAAAGAAAATAAAAGAATAAAGAGAAGAGAAGGGAATCAGAAACGTAGCATAAAAGGTGTGCAACCCTTGCACAAAAATGTTTAGTGGCACTCCCTTTCAATGTAGGGGCTATAGGGTCCTAAATCCCCCAAACTTATCAAGTGTTGCTCCCTCATTAAGATAAGTTTTGGAAAATTACCAAAAATCATATCTTACCTCACCATTCACCATATCTAAACAAAGAATTGGCCTCAGAACTTCAACCTAAAGTAAGGATTTCTACCTATCTCCTCTAATGCTTTTATCCTCAAATGAACCAGAGCAGCCTATCCCATGAAAACCTCCTTTGTCTCCCTTATATCTTCAAATAAAAGATCTTGGATCCTTAAAAGGTTTTCATCCAATCTTCACTCTTTCTTTCATCTATGAAATTTTTTTTTCAACCTCTTTAATTCTTGCCATGATCTAAAATCATGCTGAGGCAAAATGCTTTTCTTCTCTTTTTTTTCGTGCCATATGGTCTTTGTACCTTGGATCCACTTATCACAAGTAAACCACCTCCCACCACACTTATTTATAATTGAGTCTCTCAGTCAAAGCAGACTGCTAAAACAGTGTGCATATTGAGAGATCTTCTAAAAAAATAAGTTTGGCGTGGGTGGCATCATAAGTGAGTAGTGTCATATAAAAGTAAAATGCATAGAATTTCTCAAATGTCTTGACAGCAGGATGACAAGTTAGGCCTTATATGGAGCTGATGGACTGGAATGACAAATAAAAGGTCTAACTCGTGTTCAAGGCTGCCTAGTGGGTATTTTATTTGACAGATGTTGTATTCTAGAATGTGAAATGTGGTTCTAAAAACATCTAATGGTGTGAGTGTAGAATTTGGATCGAAAATCAGCCCATGACTTAGGTAGTTTCAGCTGCTCAACCAGACAGAAAGAAAAGGTGAAGGCTTACTTTGAGTGTGGTCTAGTTAGCAGAAAACCAATGAGAATGGACATGGGACTGATTAAGTGGCATAGCCCTGATGTTGATGCACTGTACCTGCAAAAAGCATTATTCATCAAACAAATAAATGCAAAGGAAATCCAATGACTAAATGTAAATGAGTTCAAAAATCTAAAACAATGGGTTGCCTCTCATCCAGCACTGGTTTAAAAGTTTCAACTAGACTTGTTGATCTTCAATCTTCATAAATGGGGTTCTGAAGCATCAGAACCACTGCTTTGTCCTATGGTAAAACGCCCCTGTACTGCTTCAATTGATGTCCATTGACCTTGAAAGTCTTGGTAGGATTTCAAAGATGTTGGCTGCTCCATAAGGAAACGTTTCAGCCACTGTGCATGGACCTCTCCATCTTGATTGCAGCTTTCCTGGGAATATTTTAAGTTTGTTCTAATAGAGCAAAACTCGATCTCCCATAGCAAACTCCTTCCTAGCTATCAACTGGTCATGAATGCCCTTTGTTCTTTCTTTGTATATGACTGCATTGTCATATGAATCCATCCTCAGCTATTCTAGCTCTTGCAACTACAACTTCCTGTTCTCTCTTGATTCCTTAGTGTACACGTTGAGCTGCTTCACTGCCCAATATGCTTAATGCTCCAACTGCACAGGAAGATGACAATGTTTTTCCAAAAACTAACCTGTAAGGCGACATACCTATAGGTGTCTTGTAGGCTGTTCTGTAGGCCCAAAGTGCATCTGGCAGCCTCATGCTCGAGTTCTTCTTACCTGGGTTCACTATCTTCTCCAGGATGGTCTTAATCTCCCTGTTGGTGAGTTCAGCTTCGCCATTTGTTTGAGGATGGTAAGGGTTAAAACCTTGTGGCTTACTCCATATTTCTTAAGCAGTGATGCCACTGTTTTGTTGCAAAAGTGAGTACCTCTATCACTCAACAAGTGCTTAGGCATGCCAAACCTGCAGAAAATCTGATTCCTGAGAAAATTGACCACAACTTTATAATCATTAGTCCTGGTGTCCAATGCCTCCAACCACTTAGAAACATAATCAACAACTAGGAGAATAAACAAATTTCCATTTGAACTTGGAAAAGGTCCCATGAAATCAATGCCCCAAACATAAAAAATTTCACAGAAAAGTACAAATGTTTGTGGCATTTCATTTCTTCTATAAATATTTCGTGTTTTTTGACACTTATCACAAGTTTCACATAAGCATATGTATCTATAAAAATATGAGGCCATTAGAAACCTGAGTCTAAGATTTTTCTAGCTGTTCTGTTGGGGTCAAAATGGCTTCCACATGCTGAATCATGACAAAATGTAAGTACTAAAGAGATCTCAGAATCACTCAAACACCTACGGATAGTTGAGTCTTCACAATATTTCCACAAATAAGGATCATCCCACACATATGATCTAGATAAAAATTTCAATCTGTCCTTTTGATTCTTTGTGAAATGAGGAGGAAACTCACCTGTTATTAGAAAATTTACAATCTTTGCATACCAAGGCTGAGTTATAGTCATGGAGAAGAGTTGCTCATATGGAAAAGGCCAAGATCTGGCTGGTGCGACACAACAGATTTGGCAGCAGGAGTGATCCTGCTCAGATGATCATCAACCAAGTTTTCGTCTCCATTTTTGTCTTTGATCACTATGTCAAACTCACTCATTAACAAGATCCACCTGATGAGCCTTGGTTTGGAATCTTTCTTTTCTAGCAAGTACCTGATAGCTGCATGATTAGAATAAACAACAATTTTAGATGCAAGCAAATAAGAATGAAATTTCTCAAGTGCAAAAATAATTGACAGCATTTATTTCTAAGTTGTTGTGTAGTTTTTCTGAGTCTCATGATGTGGCTCGAATGCTTGCTCTTGGGCCTTACCCCACTTAAAGATTTGGTTCTTCCAAATGACCGCCGTCAGAGGTGAAGCAATGGTGCTAAAATCCTTCATGCAATGCCGGTAGAAACTCGCCAAACCATGAAAACTCCTCACTTGCCCTATGGTGGTAGGGGTTGGCCACTCTTTGATAGCTTAGATCTTCTGCTCATCCACCTAAATGCCCTGCACACCTACAATAAAGCCAAGAAACACGGCTCGATCCGTCAAAAGGTGCACTTCTTGAGATTAGCATATAGTTTCTCATTCCTCGAGATCATAAGAACCTCTCTTACGTTTGCAATGTGTTCATGTAGTGTCTTGCTCTAGATCAAAATGTCATAAAAAAAGACTACTACAAACTTCCCTAGGAATGCACGTAAAACATGGTTCATGTGTCTCATAAAAGTGCTAGGTGCATTGGATAAGCCGAATGATATGACTAGCCATTCGTAGAGACCGTAATTGGTCTTGAAGGCAGCCTTCCACTCGTTCCTTCATCCTAATCTAATGATAGCCAGTTTTAAGATCAATTTTAGAAAACAAGCATGCTCCATGAAGTTCATCTAGCATATCATCTAGCCTAGGGACGGGGTGATAGTATTTTACCGTAATATTATTGATGGCACGACAGTCCGTACACATCCTCCAGCTGCCATCCTTCTTAGGTACAAATAGGGTGGGCACAGCACATGGACTCAAACTCTCCCTCACTTGCCCCTTAGCTAGGAGCTCCTCTACTTGCCTCTGAATCTTCTTGGTCTCCTCAGGATTGGACTGGTTGGCTGGCCTGTTTCGAAGTGCAGATCCAGGCACCAAGTCAATTTGATGCTCTATGCCTCTGATCGGTGGCAATACCGGGGGAATCTCCTCGGGGAAGACATCAACTAACTCTTGCAAAACATATTGAAAGGTGCTCGGCAAGGTGCCGACACTAAGGTTAGTATGAAGGACTTCTTTATAGCGAAGTACCACAAATGTGTCATGGGAAACTATGACCTCTTTTACCTCACACTTGTAAGCTATCATACTCTCTTTTTCTTTTCTCTATTCTCCTCTCCCTCTCTTTCCTTTCCTCACTTTTTTTCTCACTACTTTCACCCTCATTCTTTTGCTCACCTTTCTTTTCACTCAAACTTTTTTCACTCTCAGGATCCTTACTCTTTTGCAATTTCAACATATCCTCTAATACCTGTTTAGGAGATAAAGGTACTAAAGTAATGCTTTTACCATGTTGTACAAATGAATACTTGTTGGTGTAGCAATCGTGGATAGCCTTCACATCGAACTGCCATGGCCTTCTAAGGAGTACATGACCGGCATCCATAGGGACCACATCACAAAGTACCTGGTCCTCATATCTCCCTATGGACAAGGATAACATCACCTGCCTGTTCACGTTGATCTCTCCACACTGGCTCAACCACTGCTACTTGTAGGGCCTCGGATGCTTGATGGTGTTCAGCCCTAACTTCTCGACCATGTAAGTGCTGGTTACATTGGTACAACTCCTTCCATCCACTATCACACTACATACCTTTCCTCGTGCGTGACACCTTGTGTGGAAAATATTCTCTCGCTGACTTTGATCTTCTTCCTTAGCTTGTGCGCTGAGAACTCTTTGGGACACCAAGAGATCTCTAACTACAACTCCCTGCTCATCCTCTTCATCTCCACTCCGTTCTTCGATTTCATCTTCTTCTTCACCTTCGGTCTCATAGCCCCCTTGATCATTGATCACCATCACTCGCTTGTTTGGGCACTGGCTGGATATGTGACCCACACCTTGACACCTAAAGCATTTAATCTCTCTATTTCTAGTAGGCGTAGAGGTGTTTGTACCAATAGGGGTCACGGATTTCCCCTTGCTTACCTTGGTGACTTTAGCCTTGGGCTTCTCCCATTTTGTAGGGCTAGCTTTCCACGAACTAGTGGCACTCGTGGGGTTGCTTCTCCGGGTGCCCTTCCTTTTGAGTTGCTCTTCAACCTTGATGGCTTGATAGAGCATGTCAGTCACCTCTACATAGTGTTGTAGCTCCACTACATCAGCAATGTCACGGTTGAGACCGTTCAAGAATCGTGCCATGGTGGCTTCCCTATCCTCCTCCACATTCGCCCGGATCATGGCGATCTCCATTTCTTTGTGGTAATCCTCCACACTTCTGGATCCTTGTTTGAGGCCCTGTAACTTTTGAAATAAAGACCTGAAATAGTGGTTAGGCACAAATCTCCTCCGCATCAGGGCCTTCATTTCTTGCCATGTCTCCACGGGTGCTTCTCCATATCGCCTCCTTAGGGTCATTTCTTGGTCCCACCACACGATGGCATAGTCACTGAATTCTATGGCTGCCAACTTGACCTTTTGCCTCTCGGAGTAGTTGTGGCAATTGAAGACCATCTCCACCTTGGTCTCCCACTCCAAGTACACCTCCGGATCAGTCTTGCCATGGAAGGATGGCATCTTAACTTTTACATTACCTAGATCCCGGTCATGATCCCTCCTTGGTGGTTCGGCTCTCCTCCTAGGTAGGATGTGCCTCGGCCCCCAGGGTGGGTATCCAAGACCCCTCCTTCACCTTTGGCCTCGTGGTTCATCTCGAACCTCCACCTCTTCGGACCATTCATCCGCCTCTTCATGGTTTGGCCGCTCTTGGCTAGGCTCACGGACCTCCTTGTTCTCTAATTGATCAATCCTCTCATACAAAGGCTCGAGTGCCTCCTCCATCAACTTCCTCATCTGAGCCGTGAGGGCTTGCAGGAGCAATTTTGGATCCACGGGGTGTTGTTGGTTGCTAGTGCCTTCCTCCTCATTGGGTGATTGTATAGTGTACCTGCAAGAAAGAAGTTAGGAGAAAATAATTCCTTTCCACTCGCTCACGTGTATCACTCAATAAGGTTTCACTCTCGTGTATATTCTCAAAACTTGGCCTTTCTTTCTCTCAAATGTGCTTACCCCTTCGCCTTTTTCAACTCTTGGAACCTTCCCTTTCGCCTCTTCTCAAATCTCTTTGGAACTTAATCCAAGGTTGCTCAAGTCTAGCAACGGTTACAAGAACCGAAACTTGAGGAAGTAGATTATGCTTCCAATTGAGAAAACACACGTAAACTTGTAAAGAAAGAAGTGGACTAGAAGAATGACCAAGATGCAAACTTTGTAAAAAGTAAAGAAGTGGACTAGAAGAATGACCAAATGATCTCTTGCTGATTGTTTCCTTTGATCAAGAGAGGGCTCTTCTTTTTGAGCCTCTTTTTCTTTCTCTTTTTTTTTAACCTTTTTTTTTGGCCTACCCTCTTGCTTTTCACTTGACTGAATGTTTTCTCTTTTTTTTTTAAAAATAAAAATCAGCAAGGTAAAGAGTACAAAAAGTAAAGATAATTCTACCACAAATGTGATGACCCTACGGCTATATG
>JAOWBN010011215.1:0-10979 GCA_028565015.1 Pinguicula moranensis | reverse complement strand
CCGAATTTTTTCAAGAAATTGGCGAAAAACTTTGGCACATTGTTCGGCTAGAGCACAACACGGCGGAGCGGAATATGATGCATCGTGCACGAATGTTAGTCCAAGTTAAACAATCAAATTGCATTGATGAATGTGTGAAAATTGATTTGAAGAACAAATTGTTCTCTGTCTCGGTGGTAGAGGAACGCCTTCGTGGAAGGGGTCGGAAATCTGTCTCAAGGCGTGGTATTAAGCTGCCATTGAGTCCTGAGCCGGTGGAAAAGCAGGATGAATTTTTGGTACTTCTGAGACAAACTGTTAATCTGATTTCACAAGCGATTGAAGAAGTGGATGACAGACGAATGGAGGTTGCTGAAAATCTGGAAAAGCAGGATCAATTTCCGCCACTTTTGAGACAAACTGTTAATCTGATTCCACAAGTGATTGAAGAAGTGGGTGACAGACGAATAAAGGTTGCTGAAGATCTGGAGGTTGAGATTGGCAGGGGAAATGATACGGTGCTGGAGACATGTATACCCAGTGAACCGCCAGGTCTAGTAGTTCAGCAGGCACTAGATGAGGTGATTGTGAGTCCAGATCCGTTCGGACTTAATCCTTTCACCTATAAAGCCGCAAAGTTTCCAAGAAAAAACAAGGCATTTGGGTCAAAACGCCGTGAATCTAGATCCCATCCGTTTGTTGATTCAAGTTGTATGTGAAATGCTCCTGAGATGGGGAGGATTGATGGTGTGGGCGGGGTGACCGACCGATCGAGCGATCGAGCGACGTGCGAGCGAGAGTCCGAATGACGTGCAAGCTAGAGGTCGAGCGCCTAGCACTGTTCGAGCGTCGTTCGAGCATCGGCCGAGCATTACCATCGCAAATATTTTATTTTCCACATATCTGATCATTACAAATACGAGATGGCGGATGGTTCGCGATGAGGGGGTCACCACCCCCACCCACATAAATTGAATTCTGCCCGAGCAATTACATAGCCTTTCATTAATCACCCACCCGAAACATTTTTCATAATTTCCCACTGCTCGATCCTTGCCCCTCAAGCAGCCCTATCTTGGTATCTCTAAAGACTAACCATCACAGATTGCCGATCGATCGACGGCTGAGCATTACCATCGCAAGTATATTTTTTTCCCACATATCTTGTTATATACAAATACGAGATGGGGCTACCACAGTTCTTTTATGAGGATTATCTCTATCAATGTACGGGGATTGGGAGTTCCGGGACGCACGGGTGATGTGAAGAAACTTGTTCGTGCCACGCTATAGATTTGTTATGCTTGCAGGAAACCAAACTTGTTACAGTGGACAAATTCTTGATTAATCGACTGTGGAATATATCTGAATGTTCATGGGCATTCAGTCCAGCCCAGGGGACATCTGGTGATCTGCTAGCTATATGGCCGGACAATGTAATTGATTGTGAAACCATTACGGCAGTCCCACATATGCTAATTGTTGAAGGAACGTGGAGGCAAACTCAAGAGAAACTCATGTTCATTAACGTATATGCACCGAGCGGTGGAGAAGAACCAAAGAAAATCCTATGGCAGCATATCATGAGTGTTCTAGGATTTGCAGGGGATATTGTCAAATGTATTATGGGTGATTTCAACACGGTCCGTCTCCCAGACGAACAAATGCATTTAGCGGACCTCTAACGACTGACATGCATGATTTCAATGACTTTATTATGGAGAATGAGCTTCTTGATCCACCACTACAATGCTTCATGTATACCTGGTTGAATGGGCGAGGAACTAGTGCCAGCCGCATTGATCGAATGTTATTTTCTATAAAATGGGATGTGTTATGGCCGAATCTAATTGAGACGGCGATGGATAGAACCATAGCTAACCATCGTCCGATATTATTACACAAGGTACTAAGGCAGTAATCTTACATTGTGCCATCAAACATTTGAGTCAACAACTAAAAATATGGAACATGGAGGCGTTCAGTATGGTGGAATGTCAGATAACATCTTGGAATGAGCAATTAAGTTGGTATGACTTGGAAGGTAAGAGGAGAGCCCTCACGGAGGAGGAGGTGTTTGCAGGAAAAATAGTTTTGGTGAACAAAAAAATAGTCATGCGCCGGAAAACATCCTTATTGCATCAAAAGTCGAGGTCTCAATGGATCCATGAGAGCGATGGAAACTCACGTTATTTCCACGCATGTGTTTGAAAAAGACAACAAAACAATATACACGGGCTATTTTTAGATGGCGTCTAGACAGAAAACATACCGGAGGTAAAAAAAATGGCATTTTGCAATTTTTCTCAAATCACTTCACTAAAACTGAACTTTGCCGACCGTAAATAACTCTTGTTTGTGAGAGAAGGTTAACAGATGAAGATAACCGAATGTTAATTGTTGAATTCTCGAAGGAGGAAATCCATGCTACTCTTTGGTCGTGCACCGGTAGGAAGAGTCCGGGACCAGATGGGATTAATTCCCACTTCTTGCAGTCTCATTGGGATACGGTGAAGCATGAATATATTGAGTTCTTGTGTGAATTCTATTATTCTGGCCGGTTATTTAGAGGTTTGAATTCATCTTCTATTGTCTTGGCGGCCAAAGTATCTTCTCCCTCGGATTTAAGTCACTATCGTCCTATTTCTCTAGTGGGTAGTTCTTATAAACTGCTCTCAAAATTGCTTGCAAATCGAATGCGACATGTGATGGATAAAATAATCTCTCATCAACAATTAGCTTTTATCAAGGGTCGTCAGATACATGATGGAATATTGGTTTCTAGTGAGCTCATCCACCATGTAAAACAGACCAAGAAGGCGGCAGTGTTTTTGAATGTTGATTTTGCCAAAGCCTTTGATTCAGTGAATTGGAAATTTCTATGATGAGAAAATTGGGATTTTGTGAACAATGGATAGGCTGGATTAAAGGTTGCATAACCTCAGCCTCCGGTTCGGTTTTAATCAATGGAGCATCAATTGGTATTTTTTATTTTGAGCACGGGTTGAGACAAGGTGACCCATTTTCTTCTTTCTTAATTGTGTTTGTCAATGAATGGGCTGAACCTTTTGTTAAAATCAGCCGTGGAGAGGGGATGCTTGAGGGGGATTTTGTGTGGGGAAAATATTTACACTCACTCTTTGTATGCTGACGACACTTTATTCTTTGGCGAAGGGGATCTGGCCAATGTCTCAGCTATGAAGGGGATCCTTCGTATTTTTGAGTTGGTGTCATGACTCTCCATCAATTTCCAAAAAAGTTTGGGGCTTAATATTTCCAATGTGTTACAAAAGAAATAAGGATCCTTCACTGTTCGGTTATGTCTATGCCTTTTGATTACTTGGGTATTCGGGTGGGTGGCAATCTGGGGTGCAGGACTACATGGCAGCCACTTACCCTTGCCATGAAGTCTAAAACTCTCACTTGGGAAAATCACTTCCTGAACTTTGGAGGTAAAGTAACACTTGTAAAGAGTGTTTTATGTAGTATGCCTGTCTATCTATTCTCTTTGTACTTGGCCCCGAAATCGATTATTCAGGACATGACTAGTATTTGCAGAAAATTCTTGTGGAATTCTAACTACGTGTCTAGTGGAGTAGGGATCGATATCTTGGGTAAGTTGGGATGTCATGTGCATGGGAAAAGAATTGGGTGGACTCAGTTTTCTGGACTTACATTCGTTTAATTTGGCATTATAAGCTAAATGGGGGTGGAGGATTAAAGTGGAGGAAAAAAGGTATATAGCGGGACGTACTTTGAGCAAAATACTTTGAGATTCGTCTTCTGGGGTGTGACTGGACATCATTGTCGGTCATCAAAAATCTTCTCGTTGGTGGTGTGATTTGCGCAAGATAATCATCACGGCCGGTTGGTTCATGAATTGCTTACAGCGGGTAATGTGTAATGGCCGAGATACTCTCTTTTGGGAAGATGTTTGGTGTGGAAATGGGACATTGGTCAGTCGCTTCACAATCCTTCATAGGTTGGCGGCTTACAAGGGAGTGCTAGTGGCGGACAAATGGAGGATGATACATTTGGTTTGGCATTTGAATTGGCAATGGCGCCAGTCACTTAGTCGGTCTCAAGTTAGTTCTCTTACCGTGTAGGTCGAACAACTGTTGGGGTGTCAACTGTCTGAAGGCTTAGACATATGGTGTTGGTTCGGTAATGCAACAGGGACTTATAGTGTGAAAGGTGGTTACCGAGTAATCTGTGGTGAAAATAGGCAAGTGACTCCTCAGCCGGAATTAGCTAAAATATGGGGGGTCGCTCACCGTTTCACGTAATAGCTTTTGGTTGGCATGTTCTTCAGTCACGTATTGCAACGATTGACATCCTCATGCATAGAGGTATGTCATTCTCGTTGGATACTCAATTATGTACATTTTGTAAGGATCAAAAGGAGGATGTCTCCCATATATTTTTTACATGCCCGTTCACGTATGCAATCTAGGCGACTATGTATCTTTGGTTCGACTTTGTGTATGTTGGTCATTGCTCCCCAATAGCACACTATCAAGCCCATCTTGGTATAGTGGAAGCACGTGGTCATAATGTATTGAAATCAGTTTGGCATGGGACTATCTGGAATATATGGAATGTTAGGAATGATATGAGATTCAGGAATGGGACATTTGATTTGGATAAGTTGCTTGAGCGTATCCAAGTTCAACTATGGTATTGGCACACGACCTTTGACATGGTACCGGCCGAAGTGACGATATATGACTGGCCGCGACATTCACGGTTATGTATTAGTTCCTTTTTCCCGCCATGATTCTGTATTCAGTTGGGATCATTGTCGCCTGTAAATGGGACTTTGCTCTCCATTGTGTGTACAGTCCAATTCTTTCGTTAATTTAATTTCTATTACTCATCAAAAAAAAGAAAAAAAATGAATCCTACTCCAGAGGCATGACCAGATCCTATACCAAAAATCCAAAATGGAATGGCTAAAAGAGGAAGAAGGTAACATAAAGTTCTATCACGCTCGAATTAGAAAACATGCCAGGGAAATGAACTGCGAGGATTAAACATAAACAGTCGATGGGTTGGGGATGTAAATAATGTAAAGATAGAGATAAAAGAACACTTCAAACGGCACTTTGCCATGGATTATTATGACCGAATTCACCTTTTTGCCTTGACACCGAACAGATTTAATGAAAATGATAATGCTACTCTCACCATGCCATTAAAAGAGGAAGAATTGTTTGGTCATGTGCGTCAAACAAGAGTCCAGATCCTGATGGTGTAAACTTCCACTTCATTAAGTGCCACTGGGAGACGATGAAGAAAGATATCATAGCTTTCATTCAGCAATTCCACAAAAATGGCAAACTAATAAAAGGCATCAACTTCACACACATTATGCTCACACTAAAATAACCAGTCCGCAGAGAATTGAGCACTATCGACCAATTTCCTTGGTAGGATGCGCCTATAAAATCTTGGAAAAAATATTGGCAAATCGTTTAAGTTTGATAATGCCCAAAAATAATCTCCCTATATCATATGACATTTATAAAAGGGCGGCAAATTATGGATGGGGTTGTTATGGCAAACGAAGTCATCGAGGAGGCAAAATGCAATAAGAGCAGAGCTCTATTCTAAAAGTGAATTTTGAAAAGGCATTTGATTCGGTAGACCGGGGCTATCTCTCCAAAATGTTGGAAAAGTTTGGCTTCTATGAGAAATGGCGAGATTGGATTCAAGAGTGTGTAACAACAACTATCGACACAGTATTGGTAGAGAGCTTACACTTAATGATTGATCGTTCAACAAAGTTAGGCAGGTGGACCCCACTATACCTTAGTAAGGCTAAACTACCACTGCCGCATTTTTAATATGCTAGTGACACCCTCCTCTTCTGCCATGGGAATGAGGAAAGTGTGCAAACGATGAAGGGCATTCTGAGACTATTTGAAATGGTTTTGGGCCTAAAGGTAAATTTCTTCAAAAGTCGTATAATGGAGATAAATGTCCCTAACCCGGAAGTGCAAGAGTATGCGAACAACCTCAATTTTCTGACAGCGAAATTGCCGCAAACTTACCTTGATCTACCTCTTGGAGAAAATCAAAGAAGGAAAGCTACATGGCAGCCGGTGATAGAGAGACTCTTAAAGTGATTCAAGAGCTCGAAAATTGTTTATCTCGATTTTGAAGGAAGAATACCCCTCATAAAGTCTACACTTACAGGGTTTGCTACATACTTCATATCGACCTTCAAGATGCCAAAAGAAGTTACTACAACCATATCCAATCAAAATTCGGGGGAGGTTCATCCCAGGAAAGCAAAACCATACATTGGATTAGGTGGGATCTCATAAGTCAGATAGGGAGGTTGGGAATCAAGAATCTAAAAGTATTTAACTTAACCTTACTAGGTAAACGTTTCTGGAAAATCATAACTGACCCAGAAAGCCTAGTGAGTAAGATCATGCAGTCGCTTTACTTGTACCCATAGGGTCTCCACACAGATTGGACAACGATCACAATCCCTGGACGTTCATTCAGATGATGGAAGGATTTATGTAAATACATATGCTAATCGTATTGGTTCAATAGTAATATGAGGAGACACATAGGGAGCGAATAGGATACATTGTTCTGGCACTCCATGTGGACTGTTCTAGAATGCCCAACAGATGTCTCCGACCGATTGTACTTGATTGCATCTGACAAAAACTCTACATAGGCTGCAAAAGTATGTCCAGAGATTGAGCAACTCATCTGGTTGTGTCACTAGCACAAACCTTTATTTACTTATGAACTACTAATCCCAATTTTAAAAACTCTTATTGCAGGTGTAGAGATCAATCCAAACGAGAATAACAGTTGGAGGTGGCAACCAAACAAAGAAAGACAAACCAATATAGTGAGATCAACCTATTCTACAATAACACAATTTATGGATTTTGCTTTAAGGATCACGGAGTACTGGCTACAAGAATGTAGCAGCACTTACATAAATGTGGCAAAATCTATACAACTGGCTTGGTTACGACTATGTAGGGAGCAATAAGCAAGGACACTACCAACTCCATTTTGGAATGCTCAAAGTGAAGAGATGGAATGAAATATAGAAGTCTATCTGACATAGTCTAGTTTGAGGTATCTGGAAAGCCCGTACTAATTTTGTAATTAATATAACACTACCATGCACTGACTCAATCCTAAAGTACAAAAAAGTCTCTACCTAGATTTGGGCAACTACGTACAATAAAATAGATGATGGGTTGGTATTAAACAACTTGCTCCAGAACTCCCATATATGCATTAGATTCACATAGGCGCATGCGGGAACTTGTTGTAACAATTCTTTTGGCGTAAGCCTATATTTAATAAAAATTAAATTTTCAGATAAACAAACTTATTAAGCCTTCCCTACAATAATTTATAGAGGCACAACCAGAATTGTGAACTGGGGAGTGAGACATAAATTGGAAAGGGAATGGGGGAAACCTGTCTGATTTGTTGGGTTGGGTTTGGGGTGGAGACAATTTCCCTACTCGGCCTACCCCCAACAAAATAATTTAGATTTATTTGACTGCTAAGACTGAACGATGTTGTCCATTTGGCCTCCTAGTTAACTCAGTCAATATCTGATATTTTAGATCAAATAAATATCCATTTATATTTTATATAAATCAATCCACATTTGCATGATTTTGTTGGTTTGGACTTGATGAACACAAACAAATATTCTATTCGAATTGAAAAATTACACTGATCTCTGTTATATTTTATAGACTTATTTTTGTGATCATGGATACGTGTGATCGTAGGTGTGTGAAGGTGGAGATATGAAAATCGTGTAGATTGAGGGGGAGTTGAGCGAATTAAGGGAAAGGTTCAATTACGTTTGACATTTTCCTTTTACAGTTTACCTCACTCCCTCCTCCTTATCCAACTATCTAACATATTTTTTTCTACAAAATATTACTATTATATTGAATAAAGAAATGTATCCACCAAAGAAATGCGGGATTTAAAATGGAAGTTTTTTAGACCAACTTCATTAGAAGTGCTTTTCGTAAATTAAAAATAGAGAAGAATAAGTTTATTTTAGGGTCTTCAATTCCCAACTTGCTTAGTACTTCACTAAATACCTGGCATGGTGTAGTTTTAGTTAAAACGTCAGCCAATTGGTCTTCTGACCGTACTAATTTGAGATGGATGGTTCTTTCTTCAAGATTTTCTTCGATAAAGTGTTTGTCAACCTCTACATGTTTGCTACGGTTGTGTTGTATTGGGTTCTCCGATATGCTAATCGTTGCTCGACTATCACAGTTAGGGAACATGTCCTTGTTGTTGGTTATCCAACCTCTGCTAACAACTTTTTTAGCTAAAGTATCTCAGTTAGTCCTCAGGCTATTCCACTGAACTCTGCTTCAGCGCTAGACAGAGTAACTACCTTTTGTTTCTTATTTTTCCAGGTCACAAGATTTCCTCCAACAAGCATAAAGTACCCTACGGTTGACCTTCGATCTATTGGGTTCTTATCCCAATGTGCATCGGTATAGCCTTGGATTTCTAGATGTCCATTTCTTTTGAATTGTATTCCTTTCCCGGGGGTGCCCTTTAGATATCTTACAACTCTCATGGTTGCCTAAAAATGTTCAGTTTTTGGGCTATCCATAAATTGACTGATGACTCCTACAACATATGCTATATCAGGTCTGGTATGAGCAAGGTAGATCAATTTTCCAACTAAACGTTGACATTTCTCTCTATCATGGATCCTCCTTTAGTTATATGTAGCTTCAGATTCACGATTGCTGGAGTATCCACTGGTTTGAAGTCCACGAGACCTATTTCGGCTAACAAATTTAGAATGTACTTCCTTAGTGAAATGAATATTCCATCCTTTGATCTTACAACCCCAATGCCGTGGAAGAAGCTCAATTCACCAAAATTCTTTATTTCAAACTCTTTAAATAGGTTTCTCTGAAGGTTGGCCATTTCTTCTGTATCACTGCCTATAATAATCATGTCATCAACATACATAATCAAGCATGTTATTAGCTTCCCCTATTTCTTCAAGAACAATGTATGATCAAAGTTACTTTGTCGATAGCCGTATCTTTTCATTGCAGAAGTAAAGCATCCAAAACATACTTGTGGATATTGTTAAAGGCCGTAGATTGACTTCTTTAGCCTGCATAACTCATCTTCTTTAAGTATATCAGAAAACCTGGTGGAGCTGCCATGTACACTTCTTCTTTGAGATCCTTATGTAGGAAGGCATTTTTTTACATCAAATTGGTGTAGTGGCCAATCGCGATTTGCAGCAATTAAGAATAGCACCCGGATAGTGTCAATGTTTGCAACTGGAGAGAAAGTTTAAGAGTAGTCAATACCATAGGTTTGAATATACCCTTTCATTACTAACTGAACCTTGTGAAGTTCAATAATGCCATCCGCCTTGTACTTTACCATGAATACCCATTTGCACCAAACTAGTCATTTCCTGGCTGACAGTATATACCTCTCCCACGTGTCATTCTTTTCTAGGACCATCATTTCAACCTTCATTGCCTGATCTCATTCCTCACTATTCTTGGCTTCTTGGATATTTTTCAGGATGGGAACTGTATGCTTCTCACCGCTCCCCCTGCTGAATTGGCAACTGGACATCTTGATGAATGTGGATCATATTCCGGTTCATACCTCTTTGGAGGTATCCCTCGTGTACTCTTGGGGGTAATAAATAGTGATTTTGTGTACTACTTTGTTCTACTTTCGAGGCTGTATTTTCAAGATCAGAGGAAACTATAGCAGAAGAATTGTCAAAAATTAATTGTGGTTCATAATTATTTACCTCAAGACTACAGGACGAGGAAAGTGGAGTGTGATCAGCTGATGTGTAGGTATGATCTACTTGGTCGTAGGCAGGCTCAGTGGTACTCCTGCAGGCTCTATTGGTATGCCTGGACTGAGCAACC
Source organism: Pinguicula moranensis (assembly GCA_028565015.1). NCBI lineage: Eukaryota > Viridiplantae > Streptophyta > Magnoliopsida > Lamiales > Lentibulariaceae > Pinguicula > Pinguicula moranensis. Next base: position 1,053 of record JAOWBN010011215.1, on the reverse strand, counting down.
AATTTAGAGAATCTCTTGCCATATTCTCCCCCTGACCGCTGGATTGGTCATGATAATAGTATTCTGTCTCAATAAAGTTTCAATCCATGGTCGTATACATCCGGTGAGTGATTAGGTCATAGCATCGATATCCTTTTTTGTTGATGCCATACCCTACAAAAACACATTTGACAGCACATGGATCGAGTTTATGGCGATAAACTTTTCGAATATGGACAAACACGGAACAACCAAACACCCTAGGATGTAGTGTGAGAGGTGATGGGACTTGGGATAGGGAAGCAAGATCTGAACAGGGTTCTTGAGTTTCAAGGTTTTTGTAGGAAGTCAGTTGAGAAGGTATACAGTTGTGGCTACGGCCTCTAGCCAGAATGGTTTAGGGACTTGGGACTCAATTAAAAGTGCCCGGGTGATTTCAAGGATAATCCAATTTTTGCATTCTGAAACCCCATTTTGTTGTGGTGTATGAGAACAAGTGGTTTGATGGATAAGGCCTTTTTCGAGAAAAAATCATTTCATTGCTTGGTTCACATATTCCCCCCATTATCAGACCTAAGGATTTGATGCTATGGAATTGAGTATCAACCATGGCATAAATTCAACAAATTTATGGTTTACCTTAGATTTATACTTGAAGGAAAAATAGACCCAGGTCATTCGAGTACAGTCATCAATGAATAGTAAAAAATATTGAAAGGTACTATTGGTAGAATATGGGGCGGGACCTCACACATCAGAATGAAACAAAGAAAATATAGTAGCAGTTCGAGTATTATTCAACAAATAAGATTGTCTATGGTTTTTAGCTAGCAAACATGTTTCACAGGAAATATTATTGTGTTGCTGAAAAACTGTGAAAAAAGGATTTTTAGGTAACCCGATAAAGGATGTCCTAAATGATGATGCCAAAGCTAGACTTGCCAATGAGTCATCCCCAGCCAACATCGTAGTACCTTGGTAAGTCACCCCCATCCACATAGTACAGACCCCCACGATCAATGCCACGCTCAATGATCTCCCTTGTCCGTAGATCCTGCAATAAGCAAAAAGATG
>JAOWBN010011204.1:0-10979 GCA_028565015.1 Pinguicula moranensis | reverse complement strand
CAGGTTGTTGAAACTGAATCACATAGTAACCAAAGAACAAGTCACTGGCGTGTTGACTAAGGGTCTTAGTTCCCTAGATCTTGAGAGACTCTGTAACAAGATGGCTTTAGTAGATATCTTTAGCCCATATTGAGGGGGAGTTGAAAAGTCAAGAGTACAACTTGCAAGTTCTACTCACTCATCTTGTTGTAAACAATCAATCCAATCGTGGCAGACAAGCATTGATGGCAAGAAAATCATGGAGGCTGTCAGACAAGCGTGAAAGCATGGCAAACAAGCCGTTCTTCATTCACGCCATCATTTATTATCGTCTAAGATGTGGTATAAATAAGAGTTGTAATGAAACAATAAGATCATAAGATCATTCCATAATAAGAGTTTTCTCTCGTTTTTTCCTGTTTTCATTTTACAATTCTTGTTATAAAAAGTGGTTTGAGTTTTACGGTCATTAACAAACTGGCAAAGTCCTATGAGTCTTTTGGCTGATAAATGCTCTCTTGTTGATTTTTTTTGAGTTTGTAAAACAGCTAATTTATTATAGTGTTTCATCATTGTTTCCATATGAAATTTTGTTCTTGTTCATATATGTAAAATTACCAATTTTCCCTTATATCATTTGTGGAGTTGTGTTATTACATATATGCCCTCAATGAAAGTGTAATCTGGTCCGCTGAAGTTGTGTATTGATCATGCGGCTGACATTTCTTATACATTAATCCGTGTCACTGCCAAGTGTATTTTGGATCGGTTATAAGGCAAAATCTGATGGACAATATTTCATCCAAAGAAACATATTGTTGTGTGATCTAAGCTATCCATTTCATGTATTATCTGACGGGTGAAGTGAAGCAGTGGTAACCAACAATCTGAGCCGTCAAAACAAACATAAATCTGACGGGTGAAACCGGTACTTATCAAGGCATAAGGAAAACCGTTTGATCAAGAGAATCGAGTGGTCAGGATTGAAAGTTGGCCAAATATAAAAGCTGTGAAGTTGTCAAAACGCCACACAATTTATTCTGCAATCTCTCTCTTCAGAATTCTCACTGCTTTCTCTCATTCGTTCTTCGAGATTCCACTCCGGCGAATGCCTTGTTTACAAACTTCCGACAGTGTTTTCAGGCATCTCGGGTGGCCTGATTGTTGTGGGTGACCTATTATCACCATTATTCTACGAATCTGTTCGCGTAGAGTTGTTTTATGTTCGGAAGTGTTGGTTTGATAGCGTTCTTATTTGTAATCTCTTTTTGTGTTTTTGAGTAGCTAGGTTAGCGTTCGATCCGAAAAAACACAATAGTTCCCTTAAGATCACTACTTTTGGAGGTAGAAAGTGTCACAATCATAAGAGCCATTCTGATCCAAAACACTTCAAGGCCAAACAGATATTCAGATAATACTAACAATAAGCTTAGTTAGGATCATCGGTACTCGACTCGATGGTCTAATGATTGTAAGGATGCATGTAAGGAATTGGCCTATGAAAAATCACCTTATTTACGATCTTTGATTAAAATAATCATCGTGGTAAACTACTTTTGATCATGCCAACTGACATTTTTTTATTGTAATTTATTTTTATTAAAGGGCATTCTTAGGGCGTACGCTAAACCAATTATAACAAGGACTAAAGTCCATCGTCGTAGTGACTTCTATACCAGTCTACCCCTATCAAACCAGCTAGCCGAGATATGACAAAAATCAATGGTAACGTGAAGTGTCGGGTCCAAAAGCCTATGTTATTGCCAATCTCTTCTACTTCCGTCTCATGTATGGTAATCCCCATCTTTAGAGGTTTCAAGTCTATGAAGGATCCCATTTGTTTATGATCATGAATCACATTACATTTCTCCTGGTCATTAAAATGAGAGAGAAATCAAACCCAAGTTCTGAAATTGATAAAATTCTTTGCAAATACTTGTTTTATTTTACTCCCTAGTTTCTCAATCACTAATATAACTGAAGAACAAAAGTTATTAGTCTGAAAAACTTCTAAATATGGATCCTTTCTATTCAAGTACTCTTACTTGATTTACAAAAAGCAATGCTTCTCTTCCTAAGTCTGGAAAACATCTATCTACATCATAATCTGCCTAAACTTGAAGTTATTTCCATTAATAATTCCTCATTGCAAGGAATAGTGAGTCCACCCATGGGATGATGGAACCGAATTCTTCCTCGGCTTGATAGAGCAATTCTTGAAATGAAGGATGGTTCAACATGATACTGGAATAATGAAACGCTTATTCTCTTTCACCCCAACTACACAACAAAATGCCCCTAGGGAAATTCAGCTATTGATGAATTGTATCTCTTTGATTCATCGGACAAAGATATCCGGAGTATTTTTCGGATAGCCATCGTTTTGATTGAAGTGAATCTTGCAACAAAGTTTCTTGAAAATGTGATATAAAGGAGTGGATGCTCCGAGAATAGTCAATTGCTTTAAGAAGTCATTGATGATTGTTGGTATTTATCATAGTCTAGGGCCCTAGTTGCAATAATTGTCCCCTAAGGGCTATTATTCAATGAGCGAGATTTATTGTCTAAAACCTAATTGCCTTTCAAGTTGGTATTAAATCCACCTACAACCCAAAACCCTAGCCGTTGTCGCCGCCGAAAATAACCTGCCGCCATAAAATTCATGCGGCCATTGTGAGCGCAAGTTCACGCCCGCCGTCGCTGTTCCACAAAACCAACGAGTCCCGCGTGTCTGTGCCAGCGCCAGCGAGCCTTCCTGTTGCCTCCCTACAAATCGTCTGTCGATGAACCTGACATGTTCGTTTAGGAGGTAATCTGTTGCACTTCAACAGCCTGTCTGTTGCCCATTTAGGAAGTAATCTAATTATGTAGGGTAATCTGACCCGCTGCCCATGCAACCAGCAAGGTGAACCCGACGTATTTTTGTGTTTGTTGAATTTGATGGAATATTTGTATTTATTGTTGATTGATCTTGCTGTGTGTGGAGTGTAGATGATAATATTTGACTAAAGTTAGGTATCCAATTAGCGTGTTGGTTGGGAAATTGATTGAGTTGAATTATTGGGTACTGATTATTGTGGATGATTGATTGTGGAGCTGTCGGTGAGTTGTGGGTTTGAGACTCCTTAAGTTGTTGATTGTGGAGTGTCATTGCGTGAAAGATTACATGAATAGAGGAGAATGTGGTGAGTAAAGGATTAAAGGTTCTGGGAAAACTCGATTCTAAGGTGTTGAAAGCCTTAATTGGGACTATACAGGGTGAGTACCTTGACTACGACCACTGTCTCTACTGTTGCTCAGGTATAAGTCAAGCTAGATCTTTCATCTATAGATCTGAAGTTTAATGGATTGGCTATATACCTTTGCTGGTTACGTAGGATTTAAGCCATTTTAGTTGAAATGAAACTAGGGGAATTTTTGGTTGGAAGTGAGACAGTGAGTTACAATGCTCAGACCGATGATTGGAAGGACACACATTCTTAATTGTTCATCTAGTTACTCAACTCGATGACTCCCTCGATTGCTTCTTCTATGGATGGTATTGGATTGGTGAGTGACATCTGGGCGAAATTGAAGAAGACTTACTCTAGGACTGAAAACCAAATGAGAGTATTCCGGATTGATCTAGAGATTGACGCAGAGGTACATGAAGATAGGTTGATCCAGGAGTATGCCATCTGTCTGGGGTGACTGTGGGCAGAGATGGATCACTTATTGCATATGTTGAGCTGTAGTGACCTAGAGTGCAAGCTATGGAAGATTTGTGAACTAAAGAAGACTATGAATTTCTCGAAGGGCCAGGACTCAATTTTTGGCCCGAGGAAATCAATCCTACTGTCTCAGGATACTATACCATCATTGGATGAAGTCATTGCTGATATGAGACATGAGGAGAGTCAGGTGAAGCTACATTCTAAGCCTAGTATAGTTTCAGGTGCGAAAGATTTAGGTAATGCAAACTCACGGACGACAGGTGCACAAAGAGAGACACATAGCTTCTTCCATTGCAGGATGGACCACTTAATGCAGTTCTGCCCTAAGTTATTCCGGGAGAGAGATTATTGTAGAAGAGGATGGTTTACAGGTAAGGGTCATGGAGGAAGGAGTAGTAGTGCTAGAGGTGGTGAACGAGGAGGCTATTGAACCAATCTGGTGGTGGATAAGGAAGAAGAAGAGTCTGTGGCCGGTACTATTCTCCCTTAGAGAGATCGAGCATACATAGAGGTGCTCCAGAGGAAGTTGAAGGATCCAAGTGTGGGAGATGATGCACCTACCTCATCCTCATTTTTTGGTAATGTTGCTCTCGCCTCCCTTTCCCAAGGTAAGTGTGACTCACTTGCTCTGTCCTCCTTCCCCATTGTTGGATCATTAGAATGGATCATCGATTCTAGGACTTCAATACATGTGACGTGTACTGGTACAAAGTTTATTTCCTATACTCACCTATCAGTTCTGTTAAGTATCAAGACAACTGATGGTATGAATCAACAAATGGTTTGTAAATGCAATGTACAAACTCTTTGACTTTGTTCAAAGTTTTGCATGCTCCTTATTTTATTGTAAAGTTCTATCTATAAATGTCATTGTCACCAACTAAATTGTACTTCCAAAGGTGACCTTTCGAGAGAAAAGGTGAACAATATTATTGGGATTGCAACATGGCGTAGCGGTTTGTGGTATATGAATCGAAAGGGATTGGACACAACCCTCTAATCTATAATGGAAAGATTTGGAGGAGAAAAAAGTGTGGAGGACTTAGTACTACTTCACCACATGCGTTTGAGTCATCATTCTTTCTTGCTTTTGAGTTGACTGCATCCTAGTTTATTTGAAAAAAATAGCAAAGAAAAACTATTTTTGATGCATGTGAGTTGGGCAAGCACACAATGAGCTCGTATGTTAGCTCTAGTAGTAGAAACCTTTGTGTCTTTGATTTGGTACATTTTGATGTATGGTGCCCTTATTCCACAACAACATTCAATGATTTTGTTATGCTCGTATCTTCTATTTACTATTGCTCTCATGTTACTTAGCTCATCTTATAAAGAATAAGAGTGATGACGTACTTGCCTGCTTTAGAGATTTTCACGCAGGAGTTTAGACTCAATATAGAGCAATGATGAAGGCTTTGCGGTCTGATAATGGGACAAAGTACACTAACAAGGCATTTGTGGAGTATCTGTCGTCACAGGGAATCCAACATCAAACTACTTGATGATACATCCTAGAATAGAATGGGGTAACTAAGAGAAAGAATCAACGTTTCCTAGAGGTTGCTCAAAGTATGATGATTTCGATAAATATTCCAAAGTACCGCGGTTCTGACAACCACTTTCATGATTGGCATGATACCCTAACGGATTCTGGAGTGGAGATCTCTATTGTAGGTATGGACCGGTACAAAGGTAGATATTATTCCTTCAAAAATATTTGGTTGTGTGTTTTGTACAGGACAATAGACTGGGGGTAGAAAAACTTAATTTGAGAGCGATCAAGAGTGTTTTTATGAGTTACTCCATCACCCAAAAGGGATATATTTGTTGGAGTCCAATTAAGAGAAGGTTGTTTGTGAGTATGGCTGGGAGCATGAGCCATGTTTCTCCTTAGGACATTCTCACTCTTTGATGACTCGCCAGATACTGGCCGTATATGGCGAGAGGGGAAGCGTAGCAGTGATGGTTGTGAGCTACAGGCAGTGAAAGTTGGTGAGCCACAGGTGGTGAAAGTTGGGGACATTCCCTATCCTTGTCAGGTTATTGAGTGGACTATGAAGTCAGCTGTGGAGATGTTGACTGATTAGGAGTTGGATAGTGAGAGAGAGGCTCAAGCTCAGGGGAGCCATTAGTGTACACAAGGCATCAGTGACAGAGAAGAAAGGAGACAATAGAGTCTCCTGTCTCATGTCCCATGTCCTTGCTTGCTTTGACTCCGGAGGCACTTTCACCTTCACCTTCAGCACCCACCACCCATATTATTCAGGTGATATGACTCCTCTCACTACTTCTCATCCCCTACCGGTAAGGTGGACTGCTCGCAATAATGTGGGGGTCCCACCTGACCGATATGGGTTCCCATATAATATTGCTCACCATATTTTCCACTCTCACATATCACCAAGAAATGGAGAATTCATTGCATCTTTGAATATTGTCTTTGTTTATAATTATTGGAAGGTTTCAAAAGAAGATCTGAAGTGGAGAGCTGTCATGATAGAAGAACTTAAGACTCTTGAAAAAAAAATAAAACCTGAAGCTTGTATTACTAAAACCAGGCAAGAAGACAGTTGGATGCAAATGTCTTTTAATGTAAAGCAGAACCCAGAGGGTCGAATGGAGAACCATATCCAAATGACACCAATGACTTATTGTTTAAATAAAGTAATCAAACTAGCATGCTATCTCTCCCCAGAGAACTCCAAAATCATTAAAAAAATTAGAAAGAGATAGTAGATAATATAAATTTGCCAACATTTAACAAAGTAAACTATCAGACAATATTTAGTGACTTTAGAAATAAAATGAAGAAAAAGTACCATTGACGAAGATCTTGACGGACTTTTTGTTGCATTACTACTCTCCCCAAAGTTCCAATCTAAGATAGGTTTGTCATTGTTTGAGTCTGAGAGAGGCTCTACGGTCCCCGATGGTGTGGGGTGATGCCCATAGTTGTCTACAATGATTCTGGCACACTTGTTGGAACCTTTACCATGCTCTGCCGCCGCTTGTCAGCCAATGATTTTGGGTCCTCGACCGATGCTCAACAAGTTTTCTCAGCTTTTCCAATGTCTAATGTTGTCAAAAGGGATTTTGGCAATTATACTACTATAGGGAGGGATAGTTGCTTAATCGAGGGCAAGGCACCATGGTCCCCGATGGTGCGGGGGTGATGCCTTTGGCCTGTTGAAACGATTATGGCCACATGCGGGAACATCCACCTTGTTCTGCTGCCACCTATCAGCGCATGGTTTTGGGTCGCTCGACAGTTGCTCGACCGAAGCTCAAGATAGACCAAGGGGTTCGGATGAAGCTGTTGTGCGACAACAAGTCAGCAATCATCATTGCCAACAACCACATGCAACATGACAGAACCAAGCATATGGAGATTGATAGGTTCTTCATCAGGGAGAAGTTGAGCACTGGACTACAAGAGTTGAGATATATAGCCACCAAGGAACAAGTTGTTGATAGTCTCACTAAGGGTCTTAGTTCACTATACTTGGATAGACTATGTAACAAGATGAACTCGGTTGATATCATTGTCATGACCATTAGAGGTGTAGGACGAGAGGGGAAGAGGAGTGGCATTGGAGATGAATCACGGACAGTGCCTGTGGGGGAGATTTTGTCCTTCTTCCCCACGGGACACATGTGCAGAGTCGAGGAATGATGGGGGAGATGAGTGACAGAGAGACTCCGGAGCTGCATCACAGATACATGAGGAGGCCGCGCCCGCTTGTCCCATGTTCTGGTGCCCTACCGACCTCGACTTCGGAGACCCCTACACCACCGCCCACCACAACTACACCAGAACAATTAATTAACACCTCCACACCATGCCTAATTGGACCCCCAACTTTAGGCAATCCACATCAACCCACACACAAATACTCCAACATATCCACTAAAACACAAATAACTATCAAGCGACACAACATTAATAAAAATTGATTTGACAGATGCGACGAGATACCAAAATGGGAGATTTTATTTTTGCCCTCCGACACGATGCAACGACAGTGGGACGTGTGGGGCACCCACGGAAAGCTTTTGGTATGGTGAATCCAACCGCGGTGGGCGCTGTGGACGGTGTTGGCGGACATGCCCAAAAATGGTCGGGAACTGCCGTGTGGGTTGGGTGGTTTTCGCCTCTGTTGGGCCGCGATAGACGTCGGAGATGGGCGTTCTCCGGCGGTGGTGCCCGACGGCGGGAGAAAGGTAGCGACGGGTTCCAATGGGATTAGGAATTCTAGAGTTTGTTATAGGTCCCAGGATCGAAACCTAGCCATGATACCTACATATTTTCTCGTTAGATTTTTGTACAATATATAACTTAAGCCCAAAAGTGGCCCAAGTCCAAAAAAGGACTAGACAAATAAACCAACAATATCTTTCGCTTATCTTTAGTGGGATTGTTTATATTTATTATAATCTAGGGATCTAGTTGCAATATGTGATAATTGTACACTATATAAACCTAAGGCTATTATTCAATAAATGAGATTTATTGTTTAAAACCTAATTGACTTTCAAGTGTGATAGTGGTAATGAGTAAGAAACTATATATGGAAGTAGAAGAGATATGGCAGGAAGTGGATAGGTGATAGGAAGTTGAAACTTGAGAAACAAAAGCACATGAGAAATCCCATGGATTTGTCCTTGCATTGCATCATTTGAAAAGATTGACACTAAAAGCAAACAAACGTTTGTGGACTGAAAAGAAGTGCTGCTCCCTATCAACTCTGGCAACTGAGCTTTCCCTGGCCCTTCTTAGTTCTTCCTATTAATCAGGTAATTAAATACGATGCTTCCTTTCACCTACAAATTCACCAACGTTAATTAGTTTTTTTTTTTATAGTAAATATTACTATGACCGACCAAGAAGTTGATGCTCAATTTATCAGCAATGTATGTTTGATTTGATAAATAATTTGTTCATAGGCATCATCATTTGAAATGGGAAGAGTGTCTTTTATCTCGGTAGGGGAATGATTGCTTATATCTCACCCTCCCTAACTCCTGTTTAGAGTACAATGTATGTTTGATTTGATTTGATAAATATTCTGCTCATAGGCATCATCATTTGAAATGGGAAGAGTGTGCTAACTAGTCCAAACTTTCTGTTGGACTAAATCTAGTAGACTAGTTTTGTTGCTACTGAACATCTCTTTCCCTTCATCATAAGTGAGGTTTCATATATTTCATTAAGTAATTAATGATCCTTAAAGTAGTAATTGCCTGGATAAACCACTTTAGATCGTGCAAGCAACAAGACCTTTCTTTAATGGTTCCAGGTCTGTGCAGGATTGATTCATACACATGCACTTGCTCTATACTCATCATTCATCAATCACATTGCTTTATTCTTGCAGTTCATTAAATTGAGAGATCAGTCAAACCCAAGTTCTTGTTCAGAAAGCTGATCAAGTTCTTTGCAATATAACTGAAGAAGAGAAGAAGAGTTATGAGTTCTGAAAATGTCTGTTTCTATTTATATACTCTATGTCTATCTTTCCTGTGGAGACAATATCTTCAGATCTCTGAGGTACAAAAAGGAAAAAAAGGAAAATTGTGACCAAATTTACAAATCAGTCCTCCTTTTCCCTAACTGCAAGATCATAGTCTTCCCAAGCTCGAAGTAATCTCCATGAACAAGTCCTCATTGCAGGGAATGGTGAGTCCACCCATGGGATGATGGAACCCGAATTCTTCTTCCGCTTGGTATAGTAATTCTTGAAATGAAGGGTGGTTCAAGTACGATACTGGGATAACAAAACGCTTCTTCTCATTCATCCCAACATACACAGCAAAATGGCCCTTGGGAACTTCAGCTGCTGATGAGTTGGATCTCTTGGTTTCACTGGACAAAGATCGTCTCAGCATTTTCCCAATAGCCATTGCTCGGTTTGAACTTTGAAGTGAATCTTGCAAGAAAGCTGCTTAAAAGGTCTGATGAAATAAGTGAAAGTTGAGTGATTTCAGAAGTTGTTGGTGATTGTGGTAAAGAGTAAGGGAAGTATTATATATAACAGATATTGGTTGGAGAAATGAAGTTTCAGAAAACAGGAGCACATGAGAAATCACATGGATTTGTCTTTGTATCAACTATAGAGAATATTGGCCTTAAAACTTAGAAACGTTGCTCTCCAAGTACCCCACCGTAGTAAACAAGATAACAAATGCTAGAGAAATGCTGACCACTTGTGAAAACTCGAGACAGGGACCATTCACGGACAAGAAAAGGTTAAACTGAGAGATCACATGGGCTTGTGAACGTGTCTTACTATTATTGTAAGGAGTTTTAGAAGGAAGTTGCTCGAGATACTGTCCTTAGGATTGATTCGATGGGAGTACAACAATCTCTAGGATTCAACAAGCTCGTTTGAACAAACTTCGGATTCAGGAACAAGTATTCTTTTACCAAAACTCAATGCATGCATGTGTTATTTTCATCCTTGCTGCATAGGAGATTTTCTTCCCTTAAATCAGTATTTTTTGAAGCCATTAAGCATCACAAGCATAACAGCCATTCTGCTCCAAAACACATCTTAAAGCCCAACCAGATAATCAGTTAATATTAACAACTAACTTAGTTGCTATCCTACCATTAAACTGAAGTTCATATTCAGTATGCTGATAAATTTCTTTGGAAAGATTTGATTCTTTCTGCCCAGTTTCTATCACCATTATAACTGAAAGAAAATAAAAGCTCTGAGTCTGGAAATGTCTCAATAATGGATCTTTTGTCTTCATATACTCTAACATGTCATTGGAGACAAAGTATCTCCAGAGATGTGATGTACAAAGAAAGGACAAAAGGGACAAAATTTACAAAGCAATGCTTTGATAGCGGAAGTGTTTGTAGAATTGAGTAGAAAACTTTTCTTCATTCAGTTGTGTATCGATTTACATTCATAGGGGGTAATTATAGAATTGTAAAATGAAAACGGGAAGAAACGAGAGAAAACTCTTTGTATTATATCACATATGGAACTTCTTGTAATAAACTCTTACATCCACTGCCTCGTCTTTTATAGATGTTTACAACGACAAATGCATTTAATACAAATACACGCCTAATGCACGCATGCATTACTTTGGTGGCTCCTTTTCCTTTGTCGGCCACTTCTTTTACTTTGTTGGCCACCTTGTCTGGCAGCTATTCTCTAGAATGGAATAATTATGGTGAGGACCACCTTTTTTCAACACTCCCCCTCAAGATGGGCGAAAGATATCAACTAAGCCCATCTTGTTACAAAGTCTCTCAAGATCTATGGAACTAAG
>JAOWBN010011193.1:0-10979 GCA_028565015.1 Pinguicula moranensis | reverse complement strand
AGCCCCGTGTTCTGTGCCCCCGCCCTATCCCATCCCCTCGTCACTGGACATGACCTAAAGTTACCATATATATTGCTGTGATCTATAGTACTCTATCCGATAAGAAAAATAAGAAAATAAGAAAAATAATTGAATACTAGAAGACAGCTGAAAGGACGAAACCCAGTCTAACCAAATACTCCCACAAATAATACGAAACTGACTCTACAAAATACAAAATCAAAATAACAATGTCGATACTATACGATGCACTACACAATAATAATAACACTAAGAAATAAAAGAATATAAGTGAATACAAATAGGTATCGCAACAAGATTACAAATAAATAAAAATAATATAAATAATATAACAATGATAGTCCGGCGGCGAAAAACTCCCTGTTTTACGGGTACGACGGTGGTGAGCGGCGGCGCGTGCCGGCAGACGGCAAAATCTTTTGCAAAGCCACACCACCGATTGAAGCGCAAGAGATTATCTAGTTTGAGCACAAGGAAATGGGGCGAATCAGTAAGGAACTGCGCGAGCTACTTGCTTCTATTCGAAGAATCAATGAGACAAATCTAGTCCGAACTTGGTAGGGACAACTTAAGACCAAATTCCAACAATGCAGCTCTAAATCGGAGCCCAACAATATTGGTCTGGACCAATAACTACTGGGAAACAGAAATTTCTCCGGCGAGGCTGTGAACGGCAGCACCAACACTTGGGGAAGAATCAGATCTAGCGTTCCGCAACAAAACTAAAACTAAACAAAAATCTCTCCACCAGATCCGTCAACGGCTAGTCTAGGATTGATATTTCGTCTTCTGCTTACGAGGACTCGAATTCTCCACCAGAAGTTACTCGATGAGCCAAACAGAAAGTGAAACCAGCGAACAGCCTCCATATTTTGTAAATATACCAAATCAAACCAAACCTAACCAATAAATTTTGCCCGGGAATTTTGTACATATACCATCTTATATATTCACTTCTTCGTTTCTTGGCCAAGGGAACATGCTGCATAGCATCTAATCTTATGACTGGCATCATCTAGCTTTCGCAAAAAGGTCATGAGCAGCAAGTAAACTTTGAGCTCATAATACCAATAGATTAACCTTATGAATAGAAAAGTAAATCATAGATTAAACATAAGAGAGACCAATTTAGACAAATAATAAGCTAGAACCCCAGTAGCCAGCACCAATGGGATAAGGGAGCTCGTACACAGTTTCAGCATGCATAAGCTTCATATGCAGAGAAGAAACTAGTTCAACTACATTATAAATATTTGAAATTAGACCCGTAGACCATGATACACTGATAGCGCAGATTCGAACTTTATGCTGTCTTCTCTTTGGTGTAGTACCGGACAGCAAAAGCCAACCCCAAGATCAGAAGAGGCACAAGGATCTGCAAAATCTTGATAACAAACTCTGGGGTCTTGTCCGGGTTGTATTGGGCTTGTGTTGGAGGAACATAAGCACGCTTCTTAGGTACAGTCTGCGTGTCTATCTCACCAATGTAATATTTCTCCATCAACTCCCTAGCCGAATCGCTGTGGCCAACATCTTCAAAGTCATCTGTTGCATCTTTCCCTGCACAGCGGAAACCGATTCATGGAACCATGTAGGTTCAATGTTCTCAAGTATGCCACTCTGATGAAAGATTGACGTTGAATACAAAAGATATATGATAAGAATGCAGCAGAGTTACCAGTGGCAGAGAGCAAAACTTCATCGCCTCCAGGATGATCCTCCATGAATGGAGTTACATCATAAACCTGAGACCATATTCACTTCATGAAGGAAAGTTGATTGGAGATTGTAGAAAAATGTTGAGAAACATCAGAAAGCCAAACATGCAAGCTTTGTAGAACCAATGCCAATTATTTTTCATTATTTTTCATATGGAGCATAGACTAGCATCCAAATGATTCTAAGTTCTCTTCATGAAGGAATTTTGCAACAGATCAAGACACCAATCCCAATGAGAAGAAAAATGAAACAGAGCCCAGCCCAAAACCAATGCTTCTTGTGTTTTAGACAACATAACTTACTTCAAAAACCAAAACAATACATACACTACAATCAAATGGGAAATTAGGGGAAACACGCCAACTTGAAATCAAGAATCCAGATTCACCTCCAACTTACTTACTGTTCCATTGATTCAAACACCTCAAAAAAAACCCACTCGAATTCGTGATAAAACCCTGGCTGATTTCAACTTTCAGGCTCTAGTTCACCAACCACAGACTTTATTGCGGAATGAAGAAATTATTGATCAACAATAGAATTCGTCAGAGCTGAACTTATAATCCCATCTCAATTCACCAATAAGAAAACAAAGTCCCGAAAAAGAAATTAAAAAGAGAACCCGACCTTTCCACTGATTATCAGCCAACAATCCTTCGTCTTGTTGTGCTTCGCAACCTCCGCAAAGTTTTGAACCTTCGGATCTGAAGCCATTTTCCTTCCTGGAGACTAAGCACAAAAAGTCGGAGAAATCGGAGTCAAATGAAACAACTTTTTTTCACAAATGAAGAAAGAGCAGGACAGGACAGATACGAAAGCATCCGATAATTACAATAATTTATTGCGGAATGAAGAAAATCATCTTCATTAACAATTCTTTTTATAGTTAAATTGCTCTAAATTAAAAATGCCAAACTAGCTTTTATAGTGGAAAGCAACTCTTATGGAATTATGAATATCCATTAAATAAGTAGCTTAGATCTATGAATTATTGATCTTGTTTTTACATTAAATAGGTAGCTTAGATCCATGAATTATGGATCTTGTTTTTTGCTATAAATAGGTCATTATGTTTGTATTATTATGGAATTATGAATATCCATTAAATAAGTAGCTTAGATCCATGAATTATGGATCTTTTTTTTTACATTAAATAGGTAGCTTAGATCAATGAATTATGGATCTTGTTTTTTGCTATAAATAAATTCATTATGTTTGTATAAATTTGTAGAGAAGAGATAATAGAAAGGAGAGAAAAGTTTTGAAGAAGTTTGTAGAGAAGAAGTTTTGAGACAAAATTCATTTTGATTCCTTACAATTCTCATCTTGCTCTAATCATTTACTTAATTATTTCACAACAGTAATTTGATTGATGATTTTCTAGTACTGCATCTTATCCAAAATACTTTCTTTTGACTTAAAATATATGAAATACTGATTTTTTAATGGGCCAGGATCCATGGCCACTAAATTGTACATTATTTTGACCACTGGATCCTGGCCCTACAATTGCTTGTAAACAAGTGGCCAGGATTTAATCTGGGTGCATTTTCTGTTTACTACAAATGGACTTACCGGGAGAATCCCAGATGCGGAGGTCGTGCCTCTGTCGAAAAGCTTCAGGAAATACAAGAATCCCTTGAAAAAGTAAATCCACATTGTTCCTTGATTAATTGAAAGGATCGATTTGGACAAAGTTTCAATTTTTATTCCGTTTTATATTTTCTAGGAAGTTTATTCGCTGCCTTTTGTTGGTTCGTTTGTGCTCTGGATTGGAAATGTATGAGCAGGGAAGGAAACTAACTATGAGGGAATTTGTAATTGCGTGCTAGAGTTTTTTGTTTTTTGTTTTATAACCAGGGTTATCCGAAGGGTAACCGACTAATTCCCTGGGGTCCATGCACGGCGCCCACAATACATGGACTGGACCAACCGCGAGCGGGTCTAACCAGCGCCCGGGGACGTGGCCCTGCCACGTTGTCTCAATGGTGCATTTCCACAGGCCGGATAGGCGGGTCAAACCAGCGCCAGGGAACCGTTGCCTACGAGATTCGAACACGAGACCTCTAGGCAAGTCCTGATGGTCTCGATCTTCACCGCTGGGATAACCCGTCAGGTAGCGTTTGGTAGCCGGTTTATTTTAAACCGGCTACGGGGTTAAATTTTGGTTAAGATCGATTTTCATTTTTGTAACCTTGTTTGGTATGGCCACCCTGGTTTCGCTAAGCGACAACAACCTTGTTTGGTGCCGGGGTTTACAAATCCGGTTTATCTAGGTTTATGGATTAAATAGGATTAAATTACTCAATTACCCCTCTAGATGACTTTATGGAAATAGCCATGAACAGCAATATTAGGAGCTTTTCTGCCACATAAATATCAAACATCAGTTCCCGGTAAGATGCGAGCGAGAAAGTAAACAATAAGATGCCCGTGCCATTGGAATAAAGTTTTTTTTCAAATAGCATCATCCAACAAAAATACATGTCCATCTCCCATGCTGTAGTTTGTACAGAATTAGCATGTTGTATAGGAAAATAACGTAGGACAATCTCTACAAACGAAGGCTTCTTATGTATGAGTTCTTTGATCCAACTCCTTTTATAATTCTCTAAATCCTGCCAAAAATCGGATTCTCTACTATTTCTCTAGCAGATGGTCTCCAAATAGGATTAGCATCCATCATGACCTGAAAAAAGAAGAGATCAAAACTTAATTGTACAAGCTTATTAGTTGTCACGGCTTAGCTATGGAACTTCTATACCTTGTTTAAATTCTGAAATGGATTAGGAGGGTGGTGAACGATTGGAATCTTAGATATGGTAATGTTTCCTATTAGCACGCTTTGTGCCACACTATCCTCTGCGATCACGGGTTGGATATGTTCCACCCTCTCAGGCAAAACCTTGTTTCCATCAAGCTTAGCCAATACCTCAAAATGCATCCTCACGTTTTGCGGCTTTGTCAACCCGTACCAGGTGACCAATAATTGAATACACATTGTGACAACTCCAATCAAAGTAACATCTGAGCTGTGACATTCCCTCAGCATGCCACTGCACTCCTCGGAGCCCTTCTTGTACAACTCCTCTCTGAGCCGTTGGCAAGGAAACTACAACAAGACAGGAAACATATATAAATTTTGTTGCCCAAATCCTTGATTAAGCTTTCTTTGCCAGATATCCATCGTAGAATGGCATTATTTCATTACTAAGAAGGGCAAATAGAATGCGGTTTTATTACCAATAGTTTCAACCAACAATATCAAATTACTCTTGCAGGTAAAAACCAATCCATCTTATAGGAAAGATTAAAGTAAATAATCATCATATCCAAATCCCAGATCAATAATACCCATTTGAATCATCATCATATCCAAACCTCTTTAATAAACGAAGAATTTTCCAGTGGCGGAGTTTAATTCGTACCTCGTCACGCCTTTTGGCAAGATGTCCACATGGAAGTTGTATGTTTCGAGAGTTTTGTAAACGGTGAGTTGGTCCGCCGCCGTCGTGTAGGCGGAGATGGAGGCCACGAAGATGAGGAGTAATAAAGCAGGCATGGCTAGCGAAGCAGCGAGATTCAGGTTAGGGTGCTCCATCACGTCATCCTCCACCTGCTAATGGAAGAAACAGAAAAAAATTCACGAAAAATGGATCTGATAAAGAAAATTCACGAAAAAAAGAAAAAGTTCACGGTGAGATTACTCCTACTTTGTGAGAATTCACGGTGAAGAAGATGGAGAAGAAGTTCTTCCTAGGTTCTTTCGTGATTGCAAGATTTAAGAAGGTGGAAAAATGATTTTGGGGCGTGTTTTATACTTCTTCGATTTGTAATTTTTTCGTGGCATAGGGGTAAGTTGGTCATTTCACCCAACTGGTTTTCATTGGTTGGAATTGGTTTTTTTAAACCCTCGAATTTTCTAGGGTTTAAAATGGGGAATTTGACCAATCGGAACCCTGCCCGAGGAGTAAACCTTCGGGCATGGTTAAAAAATCTCGAGGCACCAAACGCATGTTACAATTGGTTGAACTCGGTTAACTGGTGGAAAACCGACATAAACCAGGCACAAACCCGCTACCAAGGAGTTGTAACAATGAAGGAACCTCTCCATTCAAGACGAATCTAGCTGCATCCCGTACCATCATCGTTAACGAAAACTCCCTTATAATTTGCAAGAGCAAGCCAAAAATACGCGTGATCCATATAGTTGCGCCGGAACTGATCAAGACCGATGTTATGAATTTCTGGGAGCTCCTGCAGAGGTTGACCGGAAGGCCACCAAAGAGAAGGAACAAGGTGAAAACGCGAAAAAATAGCACGTTGAGACTTAAAGATAAAGTGACCTTGGCTGAACACACTAGTAAATTTTCGATTTTTATGGTGAGATGAACGAATTGGTGGTTGATATAAATGAGCTCCCTCTATTTTCATTCAGATCATGTCACAACAATTGCTTGTGTGATACTTGCTTAAGTAAATTATAATAAAACCGTGTACTTTATTAAGCATAACCCCTTGGGTATATATAGTACTACAACTCAGAACCTAACTGAATCTAAAATCATAAATCCTATAGAATTCTACTCAACTCTAACTCTATCAAATAACCTACTAATTATCAAATACCAACACTCCCCCTCAAGATGTGCTCCACTAAGACCATATTGACATATAGTTCAGCAGTCGGTGGCCTCCTATCAGTCACCGGTGGCCCATCTGATTCCTTCCTCTACTCTGGCACCGACACACGGCTCTTCACTTCTCTTCGCCGCACACAGCTCTTCACCACTCTTCGCCGACACACTGTTAATTACCACTCTCGTCGACACACGGCTAATCACCACTATCGCCGACACATGGCTAATCACCACTATCGCCGACACATGGCTAATCACCACTATTGCCGACAAACGGCTCTTCCACACTATCATTTTTTTCATTTTTTGTAATACCAAAAAAAGGAACTACAATGCCGCATCCCAATCCCAAGAACCTTGGGATTTCTTCTCTTCAACCATAACTCCGGAGTAGGCAACGTTGGATAATGTGGACACACCTTCTCCAAGTATTGTTGCCTTCTGCTTTTTTCGAAATGCCTCCAAGCAAGCTCGATCCTCCTCTGAGAAGACAATACTTGGCGCAAATTCATCTTCCACCATCAGATTAGTCTGGTAACCTCCACATCCACCACCCCTCCTGTCTCGACCATAACCCCTATCACGAAACTGACCTCTCCCTCCAGACTCTATTTCTTAGGGCCCATTCGGGCAGGAACTTACGAAGTGTCCAATCCCCCCACAATAAAAGCAGCGACGGGTCCCATTATAAGCACTAATCACACCTGAACCTCCAATGGCTAAAGCCTTTGCACTTGACTCTACCCCTGGACCAGCGTGTAACTTTATTTGACTCTCCTTCTGGATCATAGCAGGAATGGCTTCATCTAAAGATGGAAAAGTGGCCTGAGACAATAGGAGTGACCGTCTATGGCCAAAGCTTGGGTTCAGGCATTTCAGAAATGTCATGGTTCTTTCCCTCTCACGGATTTTTCGTACCTCACACTCTGGATCACTACAACTTCTTATAGGGAAGAAATGATCCATCTCTGCCCACAATTTCTTTAAAATGATGGAATATTCTTGGATGGACATCACTTCTGGGTCCACGACATCAATCTCTAGCTGAGTTTGAAATATTCTTAATTGATTCCCTAACCCATAAAGGGTCTTCTTTAGGCTCCCACAAATCTCAGTCACCAATGTTGAGCCATCCACAGAAGAAGCAATTGAACGTGTCATCGAATTGAGCAGCCAAATATATAGTTGTGCATGCATAACTAGCCAATCTTTTGTTCGATTGTCTTTTCCTAACCCATCGTCCTTTAAAAAGTTTCCTAGCTTCTTTCGTACTAACGTAGCTTCAATCCAACGTGACCAGCTGAGGTATGTGTCATATCCATCCAACTTTAGATCTATGGGTGGAAGCTCAACTTTAACCTGAGTAGCAACGACAGTAGTAGACGGGGAACCCATCCCTAACATCATCCCCTGTATGAGTTTCAACACCTTAGGATCAGGCTTTGTCAACGTCTCCAATGCCTGGCTTGCCAAACTTTTATCTTTGTCGTCCATTTCACTCACACGGCTACTCCACAGTTCAACCACCACCCACAATCAACAACACTTTTCAACAATAACTCTCAACAATCGCCACGATCACAATTAGTCCTCAAACAATGCCTAATTTGATACCTGAAGTTTAGACGCTTAACATCAATCCAAATAGATTATCCAATCCATTAACCAAAACCCAAATATTCATCGAATGACAGCAAATAAAGGAAAATAGATATGATGGATGCGACGGGCTACCGGAAAAGAAGGTTCTGAAAATTTTCGACAAAGGCGCGTGGCGCACATGGGGTAGCAGAGCGTGTGATCGCGCGTGGAGGGACATCAGACACTGGGGAAGACGGATCTGGCTACGGCGAGTGCTGGAAATGGTGGATCAGGCAGCAGATCTGAAAATCTCGCGGTGAAACACCGTGAAACTATTCAAAACTTGAACGGGGCACCGGGAATGGCTCTAGACGAGATGTGAGATGCCGTACGGGGTGGTGCGGTCGTGCGGGCTAAGAAATCAGCCGTTCGATCATGGGCTAACAGATTTGGGCATGAGCGTCATTTTTTGGTGACATGGCAGCAGCGGCGGCAAACGGCGGAATGGTGTACGGTAATTAGGGCAACAGCTAGGTAGAATTAGGGTTTCAGATTTTTTTTCCTTGTAATTGGAGTTAGGGTTTTCTCGAACCTCGCTCTAATATCTTGAAGTAAATTATAATAAAACCCTATACTTTATTATGCATAACCCCTTGGGTATATATAGTATTACAACTCATAACCTAACAGAATATAGAATCATAAATCCTATAGAATTCTACTCAACTCTAACTCTAACTCTATTAGATAACTACTAAATAACCCACTAATTATCAAATACCAACACTTGCCACTTTGCTCCATGAGACAAAAATTTTCAAGGGTTGTTGGGATTTATAAAGATCACCCAAAAGAAGTGTGATAAGTACTCCTACTCTCTTAAGTATCCAAATCAAGTAATACTAATGAGGAGAATATGAGTTGTAATTAAGATTATGTAGGATTGTATTGTAATTATGATTTATGTAGCTCTTGTATCTATAAATAAGTATACACATAGAGGTAGTATTCATTTGAGATCCACACGTCTTTGAGTTTTCAATCAGTCTTGTTCCTCTGGGAGCTTATCCCGTAAGATTGATATTGTAAAAAATGTTTGTATAATGTCTCTTCCTGGAAGGTTTGAGATTGTTTGGAATATTTGTATCAAATTTTTCTTTCGTGGTATAAGAGCCATATTGCTAACGCAATTTGGCAATCCTGGTTAGTGATTGGAGTCTTGTTTCAGATACGTTGTGGCAATGCAAAAATCCAACCAAAGAACATTCCAGCATCCGAGGCTATAAACAAATTATTAAGGTCCAACTGTGAAATCGACAACGATCTCTTTAACTTCTACGAGTACACCAGAAAATTCTAGTTTGTTCCATTGATGGCTAGCAACAATACAATGACAATGAGTGTCAAACACTAGAGCGCCATTAACGATTGTATTTTATAATGGATTTTGTGCACAAGTCATTATATATGGATTTTGGGGATTTATTTTAAAAAATGTTGTATTGATTGAAGGTGCCCCGATTCGAGAAAGCTATTTTTGTCCTGTACCTTGTTATGCTCAAGCATATTTGGGTACTGATTAAGGTACTACCCTACCTTTCGTTTCTCTTTTCAAGGATTTTCTTCTACTGCCAGATTTGATCGAACAACCTGATTGACGCACATCTGTGGTTTGATTATCCTGACATTTTGAGGGCGTGTTCGTGGTTAAATGATCTATAATCTAAATGGTTGGATTTGTCATAGCAGCTTTGTAGCTACAATCTTTGCCATGAACCGTAGATGATGGGATTTGTCGATCTTGTTTGGTTTATAGTCTTGATCAAAGTGTGATCAAGCATGTTGCTCGTCCAAAGTGTTCTATTCAAGAACTTGAAAACTTGGGAAGAATGTTTACCACATATTGAATTTGCATATAATAGAGGTATTCATTCAGCTACATAATATTCACCTTTTGAAATTGTTTATGGTTTCAATCATTTATCTCCTATGGATTTAATTACTTTACCTTTGAGTGAAAGATTGAATTTAGATGGAAAGAAGAAGGCTAAATTTGTGAAGACCATTCATGAGAAAGCACGAGCTAATATTGAGAAGAGAACATCTCAATACACCAAATAGACCAACAAGGGCCAAAAAATGTGACATTCGAACCAGGTGATTGGGTATGGCTTCATCTGAGGAAGGAAAAGTTCCCAGAAAAGAGAAAATCGAAGCTCATGCCAAGAGGAGATGGACCATTCCCATTGGTCGCCAAAATTAACGACAACGCCTACAAATTGGATCTACCCAGTAAGTATAATGTTAGTGCTACTTTCAATGTTGTTAACTTACTTCTGTTTGATGCAGGTGATTATTTGAGGACAAATCCTTTTCAGGAAGGAGAGAATGATGCACCCCAAGTTGCACCCAAACCAACTAATGACGTTGAGCAAGAGGACGTTCAAATAGAGCCCCATGGAGAGCCCAAGGGTGGCGAGATGGTAGCTGAACGACGTGAACCCATAAGGCTTCAAGAAGGCCCAATTACACGCCTAAGAGCAAAAACAAATTCAAAGAGGCCTTGAATTTGATGATCCAATGAGTTTGAGCTCGAGAATAAGGAATTGGACCCCAAGGCCCATTTATGTTTAGTGGGCCTAACAGCCCAATTGAAGAAGACCGGCCCATTACCATGATTCAAATCATGTTCCAAGATGAAAGTCCAACATAGAAGTGCGCGTGTGGAATGAAGAGTCCAAGGGATTTGGTGTGATCAAATACCAAGTCCAAGCAATTAATAAAGAATCCCATGGATAAGGAAATTCCCTACTTGAATATTATCCAATATATTTTTTCCCTATCCAAGGCTATTTAGATTAAGTTATTCCCATTTTTGTTCTTATCTAAACTAGGTTTGTTCATATCTAAACTAGGTTTGTTCTTATCTAAACTAGGTTTGTTCCTACTAAACTAGGTTCTTTCCTCTCAATTGGGAAACATTTTTGAGGTTATTAGGACACCTAGAATTCGTCCTCT
>JAOWBN010011182.1:0-10980 GCA_028565015.1 Pinguicula moranensis | reverse complement strand
AAAAAATAACTCTTCATTTTTTTCAAAAAAAGTTCTTATAATCCAATTATAAGTATAAGAGGGTCTGCGCAAAACACCCCCTAAATAGTCTTCAACTCCAACAATACTCCCACTTGAAGGCTAGTTCAATCACCAATATCATCAACATCCTTCAAAGAAGAATAACCACCATCACCTACAACCTATCTCTGATCCTCAAGTTTGAAGACCAACTGAAGCTGCACACAACTTCAGCTTATCAGTAGTGACACCCTTTGTCAACATATCATCAGGGTTCTTGCTTCCACAAATCTTCTAAAGTAACAATTGTCCGTCATCTAACAATTATCGTATGAAGTGATACCTAATCTGAATGTACTTGATACATGAATGAAATTTTGGATTCTTGGCAAGGAATATAACATTCTGAGTATCATAGTAGAGAATGCCTTTCTACTTTTTTTTTACCCAACTCCTCCAAGAAGCCCTATAGCCATATCATCTCCTTTACAGCCTTTGATACTGTAATATACTCAGCTTCTGTAGCAGACAAAGAATAATGACACTAAAGTACCACCAAGTGTATTTACAAAGACTGTAGTACTCTTTCTACTATCAATATCTCCAGCCAAATCAACACCAACATAACCCTGCACCTCCAAGATCTCTCCAAAGAAACACAAACAAGTTTTTGAGGGGTCCTTTAGGTACCTCAAGTTCCACTTTACTGCTTCCCAATATTACTTTTTTTGGGTTACTAATGTATCAACTCACAACTCCCATATCAGGTCTTGTGCTAACCATGATACACATAAGTGAACCAATAACTGAGGCATAAGGAACTTTACTCATGTAATATTGTTCTTCCTCTGATTTAGGTGACTGATTTTTGTTAAGTTTGAAGTGACTACCCAAACATGTGCCAACTAGTTTGGCCTTGTCAATATTGAACCTGGTGAGTACCTTTTTCACATACCAATCTGTGAGAGGCTTAACGTACCTCTGATTCCATCTCTGACAATTCTCAAGCTAAGGATTTGCTTTAAAGCTCCCAAATCCTTTATTGCAAAGTGCTTTGACATATGCTTCTTCAGATTATTGATCTTATAAATACTACCTCTACAATAAGCACGTCATCCACATATAAAAACAGAATAACATAAGAATTTTCAAAGTGCCTGACATCTTATATAACCTGTACTGAGCATGAAATTATCAAATTTCTGGTACCACTGTCTAGGAGTTTGCTTCAGGCCATACAAGCTCTTCTTCTGTCTACAAATTGAACCTTCCTTTCCTTGTACTACAAACCCCTCAGGTTGGTGCATGTAGATGTCTTCTTCAAGATCTTCATGAAGAAAAGTTGTTTCCACATCTAATTGCTCAAGAAACAAATCTTTAGTAGTAATCATAGCTAGTACCATCATGATGGTCATAATCTTCACTACAGGAGAAAAAAATCTTAGAGTAATCAATACCATGCTTCTGCTGAAAGCCTTTTACAACAAGTTTGGTCTTGCACCTATCATTACTATAATGCTCAGTCTTCACCCGGTACACTCACTTATTGTGTAATGCCTTATTCCCTGGTGGAAGTTTTGTCAATTCCCATGTCTGATTCCCAAATAGGGAATCCATTTTATCCTTCATGGCCACCTCCCACTTGCTAGAATTTTGATCTTACAAGGTTTCTTTGTAACTCTGCGGTTCTCCACAATTTGCCAACAGAATATAATTCAAGTTTGGTGAGAAATGCTATGGAGGACGTATATGCCTAACTGACCTGTGAACTAGGAGTGGACGATTCTGAAACTGCCTGCGGAATAATGGGAATGGGTGCACTGAATCCACTCTCCCTGTCAATCTCATCTCTACACTGTATTGTAACCTCTGGTAGATCATCCAATCTTACAAACTTGGACTCCTGAGGAGCAACTATAAAAGTTGTACTGGACTAGTCCTTGTACACAATCTTCGCATTAAAAATCACATTCCTACTTCTTATGATGTTTCGACCCTGATCATTCCAAAAATGATAGCCAAATGCCTCATTTCCATAACAAATCAAATAACATTTCTTTAACTTAGCCTCAAGTTTGCTACGAGTATTAGAATCAATAAGCACATAAGAAAGACAACCAAAATTTTAAGATGAGAAAAATTGACCTCTTTCTCGCTCCAAACCTCTTAAGGCAGTCCACAATCCAGTGGAACTGATGATCCTTTATTTATCAAGTAAATGGTCGTGCTGACTGCATCTGCCCAGGAAGGGAGTGGTAGTCCAATGTGCAACCTCATACTTCTAGTGCGTTCATTAATGGTCATATTCATATGACCAACAACTCTATTTTGCTGTGATGTCCAAGGAATGGTCTTTTTAATTCTTATACCCATAGTTGCACAATACTCCTTGAACCCACCATCAACATACTCACCACCATTGTCATACCCCAAAGACTTCATTTCCAAGCTTGTCCCTATCTCAACCATGGCTTTCCAAATTTTGAATACATTAAATACATCATATTTATGTTTAAAAAAAAAGACACATACCTTCCTACCATGGTCATCAATGAACACGATATAGTAACAAGAACCTCCAAGAGATGTCACCGGGGAAGGATCCCACACATCAGTGTGCTACTTTTCAAGAAGCTTACCTTCTTTTGTTTCCCCCATAACACAACTCTCACACATACTGAGATCAACTGACTTTAGTTCTTGTAGCTTACATCTAGATAGAAGTTCTTTCATGCCCTTTTGACTCATGACCAAGCATGCAATGCCACAAATATGTTGCGCTTTCTACAATGGTAGTAACAATCAAATCAATAGTCATATATACATTATATAGTGTACCGCTTTTCTTAGCCCGAGCTAGTACCAATGCCCCTTTTATGACCTTCCAGGTACTACCTGAGAACACCAAGGAATGATCATATTCATCGATCTACCCAACAAAAATGAGGTTATTCTCCAACTCAGGAATGTGTCTAACCTTTTTCAAGGTCCATTTGTTCTTCCCATGGAGTGTAATATCAATGTTTCTCATTCCCAATACATTCAAAGCCTCTTCATCAACCAAATAGACCTTCCCAAAATTACCTGCAACATAGATCTTCATTAGCTCCAGGTGGGAAGTTGTATGGAAAGAAGCCCTTGAATCCAGTATCCAGTCATTAACTGGACTATGAATGGCAAGCAATAATGCATCCTGTACTTCTTCAGTTCTTCCCCTGTTTGAGTTCCTGTCTCGTGATCTCCCCCGAGAATCAACATTTAGAGTTGAACTCGAACCCGAGGTCTCACTTGAATCTCCCTTGTTCACCTCCTTAGCCAAAAGTCAAATCACGAATATCATAATATTTCAATTTAGATTTACCAGCAGAATTACTGACAAACATATTCTCATGGCTTCCAAACTATTTGGTAGTGAAACCAATAGTATCAAGACACGTATCCCATCATCAAATTCAATTTCAACATACGATAATTGATTTGTAACAATATTAAAATTATTCAGATGTTGTGCAACAGACGTACCATCTTGCATCTTCAAATTGAATAATGTTTTCATCAAATGTACCTTTTTATTCCCTAACAACTTTTCATACATGCCTAACAAAGCCGCCATGATATCCGCAGTCGTCTTCTCCTTGATGACGTTGTGTGCAAAGGATCTCGACAGGGTTAATTGAAAAATTTGTCGATCCAACAGGTTCCAATTAGCCTCATCCATCTTTTTAGGTTGCTTTCCCAATAGTTGAAGATGAAGTTTCTTCCCATAGAGGTAGTCTTCCATTTTCATCCTCCAATATTCAAAATCTACGCCACCAAACTTCTCGATCCCTGATAGCTTCAATGAAATAATGTTTTTTTACTATTCACAACATCGTTCACCTGTTGGAGTTACTGTTCACCCCCGAAAAACTCTTCACATCTTTCTGGAAACAATGTTTCCCTTGAAAAAATGCGAAAAAATAAACAGTAAAATTGTGCCTGTCGCTTATGCCCTCTGAAGGCTAAATTAAAAAAATTCCGGAAACAATTGGATGACGGAACTCCCTTGGCTTTGTTTCCCACTAAACAAGCTTAGCATATGTATCTCCAATTTTAAAATCCGTCGGCAAAATCAACGGAAATTGACTGGACAAGTTGTGGCGGTGCTAGGATTTGCGCCAAGAGTTTGTCAGTAAATTACAATATTTTACAACCATAATTGAATGTCAGGATCTTAAGGCTTTTGTTCCCCACGAGATGCTCTTCAAGGTGGTGCATTCAATTTCCTAATCTATGACTGCTATCGGTGGCAATCACCCGGTCAAATGGTGGTAATGGTGGTCAAACATGATTTTTAGAATCTATGCCGGCAGAATTGACCCTTCTTCGATGACAATTGGACAGCGGCACCTTAGGGTTTTTGTTCCCCTCGCGATGGGATTCAAGATGGTACCCTCAGATTTTAGATCGGTAAAGGTCAATGATCAACGATCAACTACTGCAGTCAACGGTCCACAACAATGGTCAAACCCAAGAATTTGGGTTTCATTCAAATTATGTGTTTTCCTTGTATTCACTATGGACTTGTAGCTCAGGCACCAATTCTTAGGAATAAAAACACGAGAAGAAAACGCGAAATAAAATTTACATGGTTCGGTAATGTGACTATGCTCACGAGGTTGCAGGGATTCAACTATCACAATATTTGGGAGAGAAATTACAAAAGAGCAACTCTATGTTGTGCAACACATTATTACAAGGGAAGGAAATGTTATTTATATTTACATCAAAGCCCAAACCTAATTCAAATAATAAATAGTCCAACAAAAGTGCCATCGGAAGAAAAGGGAGTCAAGTTCTTGCTTCAGCTTAAACATCTTCTCAGCATTATAGAAGCGAATGAGATAGAATTTGGTAATGGGCACTTGCAAGAAATATGTCTTCCTCTCCCAGTGACATCCAAAGCGACTCTGGAGCTTCTGTCACCATCTTCCGGGGGTCACATTCTTTTGCCTAGCCACTTTGGGTCTCTCTTGGATGGGATGCCAGTCCATTCAAGTACATCAACTTGACAAAGGGACCTATAGAAACTTGCTTTTCATCCGGCACATTACACGGCTTCTGATCATTCATGTTCTTGGGTGGCTCTTTCACATCCTTAATAGCTACTACTTTGGCCCATTCTTTAACTTCTTCGGATAAAGAATTTTCGTCAGAGGGGCTATTGATTGTTTTCCTATAGACTGACATGTAGATGTCGGCAAACGGGTGGGCTAGTATGACCCGGCCCATTCTTCCTAACCTGTCGGATTGGGTTTGTCAACCCAACCTGCTTGTTTGACGAATTTTTGCCGGGCCGAATTGGCATGTTTATAAAATAGGTTATACCAGCTCGGCACGACGAAAATTCGGGCCGCGTCATCCTCATGGACTTGCCCGGACCAACCCAAATTTTCATTTTTCATTTTATTTATTATTGTTTTATTATTATTTAAAAATAATTAATAATTTAAATATTAATTTTATAGCCTAATGGACCAAGAAATTATATTTTCTTAGCCTATAGGCCCAAAAATCGCATTGTTGAAGAAAGATTGAGGGAGGATAGTTTATTTATAAGTCTCTATGAGATTAAAAGTTGTGTGTGCAACCAATATGAGACAAATGGTTCTCCTTTCAAATTTTAATTAAAATTAACATATTTATATTATATATATATCATATTTACATCAGAAGTCAATATGGTTGTATGGTTAAGAAAACATTCTATAACTCTTAAAATGTGAAGGTTGTAGTTTTGAATCCTGCCACCCTCAAATTGATATATTTTTAATATAGTATTTTAACCTTAAAAATTAAAAAAAAAATAATAATTTAAAACGGGCGTGGCCGGCGAACCCACCAATAAAAATGGGTTGGGCCCGTTTAGCCAGACCCATATACCTATATCTATTGGCATGCAAGCCAATCATCCATATACATTGAATGGCGCATCCCAGTGGTCTTGCACTGATCCTTGTCTAGGACCTGAACCTTAACGAATTAGAATAATACTGATCAAAGGTTTGATGCATTTTAAAATGTCAATTATGAGATTTATGCAATTAATACTTCACTAGTTCCCTCCCACAAAATCAGGGCTATTCTCCATATTGGCTTGTGATCAATAGAAGTCATCTTTAGGCTGAGCATTCGGTTATGCGATTTGATTATTGGTTATGAGATTTCATAACTGAATCCAAACTGATCAACAAAAAATTATCGGTTATTTGATTTTTGGTATAACCAAAATTTTTGATTTTTTGATTTTTTTTTAATTTTTTTAAACCCAACCCAGTCGGTTATAACAAAAAGCTGCACCGAACGGTTATAACCAAAAATTGAATCCATTCTTTGATGACTGATTTTGTTGATTAAACTCCCGACGGTGCAGAAACGTTAGTATAAGTCCCGTAAGGTTCAAATACCAGACAAGATTAGGACTTTGCGCAAAGGAAGCGCGACGCCGGACGGATCACCGCTGACCAAGGACCCATTCCAGAATATTGGAGGTGTTACAGCAAAGAAGGAAGCTTTAAGGCTTGCTGTACAACCGTCTGCGATCGCCTGAGGTCTAAAGTTTTAGGAATCAACATTGCTCATTGAGTTTCCCCTGGGGAAACTCATATGCTTGTATTGTTTGTGTGCAGGTAAATGATTCCGCTGTTTGAATAGTTACCTAGAGCACCAATTTTTTGGTAGTGCACTTGTTGATTTTATATATTTTGAATGATATATATCATTTTGTTTCTAGAATTTTGTATCTATTATGGATCATTTGAGTTTAGGACTCCAATTGTGGAACTCCATGAATTATAATCAAAACTCTAAATTAGTCCCTAGTCTTATGTCATTAACAAAGGAACACTAGATAACTATATGGACTAACATGTAGATTAATGCATGATCACGTTTCACAGATTTAATCATATGAATATGGATGTACGGAGTACATAGTATTATACTTGACTCATATTGACTTGCTGTATGGATTGTGTTTGTGTCATCAACAAAGTCAAGTAATATTAATTCAGTTATTTGAGATATTCATAATTTTAGATGATTAATGTGTATTACGTGAGATTATCAAAGGCTCCTTTTAACTGAGAGACTATAAAGGTAAGTTTCCGAATATGCATGACTCATATTGGAAGTTATGAATTATAAAAATGGTACTTTCGTCCGTCTCACCTTGTGTGAGATTATTAATATCATTGGATCCCTTGATGCAGTAATACTTATTACACATATATTTGTAATTATGAGATAGTCACATATAAATAATTATGTGCTGAAGATCAAAAAATTAATTAATGGTCAAGGATGACACATTCCTACGCTTGACATTAATTTTAATGGATATTACGTGACGAAAGAATTAATACTAAAAGAAATTAAAGGATCATGATTTGTATGTACTAGATTGGATCATAATGCATTGCTAGATGAAAATTATGATTCATAAATTAACAAAGATTAATTTATTACCGATATGGATATGGATCCTACTGGGTCATTCTATTTGGTGAACTGAAATACTAAGAATTAATTATGTGGGACATGATTGGTGGGTTTCACAGACGGGTCGAGTTGTCGGGCTCGATTAAAAATCAATGACAGCGAATTGGGCTTCGGTGGGACCCGAACCCAATCCAATTGTAATTTATTGCACTTGGGTTCAATGAGATTGAGCCCAAATGCTTATTTTGCGAATTGGGCTCGAGTAAAACTCGAGCCTAATAACTTTGTCAAATGAGCTCAATTTTAATTGAGCCCAAATGAAGACATGAGGTCGCTGGAGTTTTAAACAAAATTGAGAGTTCGACAGAGTTTACAAATGGAGAAAACATCGCGACTCCAGTGACAAAATTGAGAACGCCTCGCCGTCGTGTCGCCGTTGTGGGTATAGTAGCCCGAGATTCAGTCCGTCAATGAGTGCACGTGGTAGAGATCTCATTCTTTGGAGATTACCGTGATCCTCCCTTCCCGATTTTGCACGGGTTCATTCCAAATTCGCTTGGAAATTGAGGTATGTCTTCAATCCCTTCACCAAGAGCACGTAATACATGTATATGTGGGTTTATGTTTTGATTTTAGTTCGGATTTCAGCTTGAAAAATAAAAAATCTCGAAACCCCTCGAAACCCAACATCCGCTCTACCGTTTTCTTCTTTCAAATAAAACTCCTTTGTGATGTTTATCAAATTACTCAAACGTGTTTCTGTTTTGTTAAGTTGTAATATGCTGGTGTGATTGAAGTATTGTGTTAGGATTTGGACACTACCCATTACCATATTGATATGATATTGTCCGCTTTGGGTCGAACCATCATGATTTTATGCTTGGGTTTTTACCCCACAAAAGGCCTCATACCAATTAATGTTGTATCCATCCATTTAAACCCAATAGTTCTCTTGTCCTTAATTCGTGTAGAACATTTCGCCCAACATTCTTCCCTCGAACATGGACCACTAGTGCTCCCTCAAATAATCGTCTTTCTCGAACCTTAATCTGGGATTCCTCCTATATAACAAATGATCACCAGCGCCCCCTCAAATAACCCTTCTCTGAACACACGAGTAGCGAGCTACCTCTCCTTTAAACGCAGAGCGAAAACCACAACTTCTCCAAATTGGGAACAACAACGTCCTCCCCTGCAACAATTGAGCAAGTGCCGCCACCATCAAACCAGGGAATGGACCCTCATATCAGGGAGGATGTCTCTACACGGCCATCGTCGATCCACCCTCACCGCACTACCCAAAGTGGGAACAATAACATCCTCCAAGCGAGAATAACAACGTCCTCCCCTGCAACAATGGAGCGAGTGTCGCCACCACCAAACCAGGGAATGGATCCTCATATCAGGGAGGATGTCTCTACACGAACAATTATATGAATCCTTGCCGAACTTGTGGCAAAATCCCACATCAATTTAAGATTCAAAAACAAGATCTAAAAGGGGCGAATTTGTTGTGCTTTCGCCTGAAGACATCTTGTGTCAACCAACGAGAAGTCATGATTTATGTAACCGAGAACACCACCAAATAATCCCCTGAAAGCAACTTGTGCTAGCCAAGAATCAAGCATAAGTTCTCTAAAGGAACGACACCACTTGACTCAAAGATAAAAGATAAGTCGAAAATTGGTTTAAAACCAAAAGAGAATACTTATCTCACAAAATTGCACAAAAACAATTGTGTATTACAATAAGGATGTTGTCCCCTTTATATAGAGGTAGGGGCACTACTTTAGGGGTCCTAGGAAGCTTAGAAAACGTGTCCTAATAGTTAGGCAATAATCTAATTTGGATAGGAAAGAAACTAGTCTAGATAAGTTCTAATTAAGTAACAACCTAATCTAAAGATTTGGATAAGGAAAAGAGTCTTTTGGATAATCTTTAGGAAGAAAATTTCCTTATCCACCTTGATCTTGTTTGTACTTTGTTTCATCTTCATCTTATCCAAAGGCTCTTTGTCTCTATCTTGTCTCATCTTCATTTCCAAAGGGCATAGGATTCATTTGGGCTTGGGGGTCATGGCCCCCTCTTCTTGGGCTCGTACTTAGACCAAGTTTATGGGCTTCCATGGTCCATGGGGCCCATTTATCTCATTTGGGCCGTGGGGCTCAAATGTGTCAAATGTAGTGGATGCAGCCCACATCTCATGAATCAATCCATTTAAGGTTTCCTTGAACTTCATAACTCTCATCTTTGTATTTGGCCCATATATCATGCTCAGACTTCTTATTCGGTTAGGACTCTTTGTTGGATTAGAACTCCTTCTTGGAATAGGATTCCTTGTCGGATTAAGACTCCTTCTTGTAATAGGATTCCTTACCGAGTTAGAACTCCTTATTGAGCTAGGACTCCCTCCGGGGTTAGGACTCTCTCTGGGGTTAGGAATCCTTCGGGGACGAGGACTCTTTTGGATTTGCCATCCTACCTTTCAAATGCATCTTGGGCATCAAACACTTCGAACATCTTCATCAACCACGTTCAAAGATTTAATTTTATAGCTTGTACTTAGATTCACTTCAGTCTTGATCGTGTATGGCATGGTCAAGTGGAGATTTATGGCATTAAATGGAAAAGTACGTAGAAGTCATGGAGAATTGTCCACTAATGGAGAATTGTGCACTTATGGTCGAGGGACTTCAAGACATGCACGTGGCCAATTGAAAACATTTCATAAGCCATCATGCATGGAACATAATGGACGTCCAAGTATTGGCCAAGAAGAAATTTATTGCAATTAAACAAAACTACAACGTCCATGCATGCTCCATGATGGATTTCAAGCACTTATAAATAGATGGCACTTTGGACTTGATAATTATCTTTGTTTTAGTTTATGCCTAGTGAGGTTACATCTCCTTTTAGCTTTTATAAGTTCTTTTCGACTTATCTTTCCTTGTTTTAAGAAAAGTGGTGTCGGTTTTATGAATTCTTATCTTTTGGAGTTTGATCGAAACTAGTTTTTTAATAGGATTCTTCAAGTGGTGAATTCCTTTCCACAAAATTCGTAGGTTCGGTTCACACCTCCATTATAGGTGTTGGGTCGAATTCTCAACACGTTTGTCAATTTTCGGTCATATCTTTTGAACCACCAATATTGGTATTGGGTTTAGTCACAAGTTGGCTAGGTTCATATCAAAGTTGAACCAAGTGGAGAGGAGGTTGAGACTGAGGATGCAGTTGGAGATATGTTAGTGGTTCTATGAGTTTTGAGCATGCAGAACAAATAAGATGATGATCAAACACAACTTGAGAATCTCTTTCATACATGTTGTTTTGTTATTAACAAAGTTTGTAGTGTTATCATAGATGGAGGAAGTTGTGCACATGTGGCTAGTACCTACTTGGTACAGAAGATGAATCTTGAGACGATCAAACACCCAAAGACATATCGACTTCAGTGGTTAAATGATAGAGGGATACACGTTGTTAAACAGGTGATAGTCC
>JAOWBN010011171.1:0-10980 GCA_028565015.1 Pinguicula moranensis | reverse complement strand
TCTCTATGTACTCTTCACAAAAATGCCTATTGATTCCTCTGGTAGCGGAGGTACAGATCAAGATCTGGTTAACAACGAATCTCAGGAACATGTTGACAATGGGGACGAGTGGAACGTCATAGCCAAGTGCCATAAGCAACAGACTCCGATTAAGCGTCTTCCTAAAGAAGATATTGTGAGTTCCTCGAAGAAAGGGCTTCCACAATACATCAAGAAAATGCGGGATAATTCGATTTCTTTCTATTTCACGAACTTTCCACCGTTGTGGAGAAAGGAAGAGATGTGGAGGGTTTTCTCTTCCTACGGTCACGTTAGTGATGTACTTGTACCTCAAAAGGATGCTGCGGTAGCTAACCTGTTCGGATTTGTTTGTTACTTTAAGAAATCTATTCATCCTTTGTTGATAGATAAATTAAAGGGTATTTGGATTGGTTCCTTTCTGCAAAGAGTGAGTAATGCGCGAGCTCCTTCGAATTCGGATAAAGATTACAATCGAGAGGCGACAAATGGGCCACATTAATCTACTGAGAAGCTTACGACAGAGATTGAACTTGCCAAGGATAAAATTTCTTTCCAATATCAACCAGCTCCGCTGGCCACGGCATGGTTGAATAAATGCTTGGTAGGTTTCCCTTCACCAGCTCTTGACTTATCAACCTTAAAGGCAATCTTGGAGGAATCTGGATACAATGGGGTTCGGCAGCACGTCTATAAGGGGGTGAGGTTATTCTTAAGCTTCAATCTGAAAATGATCCTATCTTACTAATGAATGGAGCCCACATCTAGAAAACTTTGTATGCATTCTCACCTTCCCTGGAAGTTAATAGGGGGAAACTGGCCCAACTGACATGGTTACATTACAAGTTTGAGGCACACCACTACATTGCTGGTATGAAGGTTTCTTCTCAGCAATTGCCGCTTGCTTGGGTTCTCTAGTGTCCATTGATGAGAAGACAGTAAATCAGGCTGATATGCAATACAGGCGAATGCAAGTCCTAGTTAGTGACAACAATTCAGTAAGCTTAACCATGGAAGTAGTCACAAAGGCTGAGAAATTTAATATCCAGATCGAGGAAGAATTAAGCCATGCATATATAGAGCTGGCAATTCCCGCAAATAGGTGGGTATGGAAGAAGAAGACGAATGTTAATCGTTCACTTAATGAAGCAAATTGGCCAATACTGAAAGGAGAAGCTTCACACATAGGAAAACATAAATCAACGACCTTTGTTAAGGAACAAAATCTTAATCTGAGACTGGTGACAGAACAATTTCAGGCCGTCACTTCACCATAGGTTGAGATTTTCAGTGTGGTCAAAGAGTCGTTGGAAACTATGAAGGGGGTATATGATCCTCTTAATCAATCAATCATGGGAAAGGGACTAACTCAACTATACAGCAAGACTGATGCAAGCAAAACCATACTAGATTTGGAGGGCAATAACAGCTCTTATTTTACCCCGTTAGAAGGAAACTCAAAGTGTGGTCTACTTCTCGAGACGCCTACTCATGAGAAGGATACAAGTGTCCAGTCACCTATCCGTGAAAGACATTACAGCTCAGCATTGGCTACAGGATTTCGACTCAAAATCCAATGGAGTTATTTAGTTAATGCGAGCTATTTCTCCAATTATTACTGATGGATTCACAACTCAATTAGCTCGTCAACGTGAAAGGGTGGGCCTGCGGCCCTTTTACATTATCCCCATGTGATAAGCCCATTGAAGAACCGACTTTGGCCTCTCAAACAAACTCACTGCACTGGGTCTACTTATTCAGCTCAATGATCCGATGGTAGCCTCTCATTCTGAAATAGTACAGTTATGCCGCCTGAAGTTCCTCCCTCAAAAAATTCAGACCCCTTGATTCTGGTTCCATATCTGAATCTCCCACAGAATTCACCTAATAAACTATCACGAGAGCAGCCGAAAGATCTGATAGTAGCTCCACAATCCGAAATAGTTAATATAGATTGGCAGCCTGAATATCTCTCACAAAATTCAAGCCTCGCGAATCTGGCCCGATCTTTAAATATCGACAAACTAGCACAAGAGAGTTTTAAAGATCTGATGGCAATTCCACGATCCAAGATAGTTACTTCAGCTATGCACTTGGAAGGTCCCCTTTCACAAAACTAAGACATTTTTGTCTAGCTCCATATTTGAATCTCTCACTGACTCCACTCCACAAACTGGCGTAAGAGCAGTTTAAAGATCCAACGATAGATCCATAGTCAATGATAGTTAATACAATTATACAGATGGAAGATCTTCTTCACAAAATTCAGACACTATTGACCTAGTCTCAACTCAAAATCTTACAACGAATTCTTCTGCCAGTCTTGTGCAAGAACCTACTGACAACAGGGAGGAGTCTTCGCCCTCGGAACGCATTTATGACCTGGCAATAGAGCTCGAGGTTACACCACACTCCTATAATAGAGATCTGATTAGAAGGCTAGATAAGATGGATGTGAGGGATGGCCTTCTCAGTAACAAGAACTCTTCAGAAGGACACGCGATGAATATAGTTTCCAACTGAAAATATGAATCCTATCTTATAATATACGAGGTCTTGGCTTGCCGAAAAAGTGGATGGAATTAAGAGAATTGGTTCGAAGAGAGAAACTAGATTTAATCTGTATACAAGAGACCAAGCTAGGGGACATTAGTAGAGTGTGTTGCAAGCAATTGTGGCCTAATGATGAATTTGGATGGAGTTTCAGTGGAGCTACAGGTAGTGCCGAAGGGTTGTTGTGTATATGGCAAAAAGAAGTTTTTCGGTGCTCAAGGATGTGGACAGAAGAAGGTATGATTGGGATAGAGGAATTGTGGAGCTTGAAAGCAGCTCATGTGAAAATAGTGAATGTCTGGCTGTCTGCTCTCTATGACAACTCTATTTCAAAAGACATTTGTGGAATACAATAAGTAGTATGCTGCAGGGAAATCCACAAATGAGATGGTGCATAGAGGGGGATTTCAATGCAATTAAGAGCAGGGAGGAAAGAAAGATTAACGCCTTATACACGAGCCTAAATGAGAGAGTTTGAACTATTTATCAGTGAGAATGGCCTTACTGATTTACCACTACAAAGATATTGTTTTACTTGTATTTCTAAGGGGAGGTTTGTGTGTAGCAGGATTGATAGATTCCTCATTTCCCCCACTTGGTTACAACAATGGCCATCTACATTCCAGCTGGGACTAGACAAGGAATCATCATACCATAGGCCTATTCTCTTGTCAATAAAGGAAACAAATTGGGGACCAAAGCCTGCAAGGACCTTAAACTGCTGGGAAAACATATGCGGATTTGGTGGGCTGGTAAAGAAGGAATGGGATACCATCTTAGTGACAAGTTCACCCTCATTTGTTCTTCACGAGAAGTTGAAGCAACTGAGAAAAAAGCTCAACACTTGGAACAAAAATGTATTTTGAGATGCAGATAATAAGATGGAACAACTCAAGCTACAATTAAGAGAGATGGATATTGAAGACGAATCTTGGTCCCCTTCAGAGATGGATAAGGTATTCAGGCGTAAAGTTTGGTGTCAACTGCAACAGGTAATTTATCAAAAAAGATCTATCATGTAACAAAAGGCCCGCATAAGTTGGATAAAAGAGGGCGACTGCGACACCAAGTTCTTTCACAAGCGTGGAACAGGCATCTGAATGGTATTAGTGGTCTTCATATCAATGGCATATGGAAGGAGGATGCGCTGGAAGTCAAGCAAGGGCTTACAGAGTTCTTTAGGTCTCATTACGCTGCGAAAAGATGACAATGTCCCTCTTTAGATATTCCAGCAGAGTAAAGGCTGACAGAGGCAGACAATAGATTCCTCACTGCTGATTTCTCTAAAGCTGAGATTCAAGTTTTAGTTTGGAGTTGTACGGACAATAAAAGCCCTGTCCAGGATTGATATATTTTTCAGTTCATTCAAAAACACTGGGAAGTTATGAAATGTGAATTCATCTCATTCCTTAAAGAGTTCTACAGAGGAGGCAGGCTGGGAAAAGGTATAAACTCAACATTTATCACTTTGGCCCTTAAGATCTCTAGCCCTAATGATCTCCATGACTTTTGGCCTATTTCATTAGTAGGAAGTGGCTACAAAATTCTATTAAAATTTCTTGCCAACAGGTTTTAAAAGGTGATACATAGGGTGTTCTCCAAGTTCCAGACAGGCTTCATAATAACTGATGGTATTCTCATCGCTAATGAAGCAATTCATTCAATCAAACAATCCAAGAAACCAGCAACTTTACTGAAGATAGATTTCTCAAAGGCATTTGACTTTGTCAATTGGAATTTCCTATTCTTAATGATGCATAAAGTTGGCTTCTGTCAAGTCCGGATACAGTG
The DNA here is from genome assembly GCA_028565015.1 of Pinguicula moranensis. Classification (NCBI taxonomy): domain Eukaryota; kingdom Viridiplantae; phylum Streptophyta; class Magnoliopsida; order Lamiales; family Lentibulariaceae; genus Pinguicula; species Pinguicula moranensis. The sequence continues at coordinate 6,618 of JAOWBN010011171.1, read as the reverse complement.
GATGATGGAGTGTGTATCATCTCTATATTCAGCAGTTCTCATCAACAAAAGTAGCCCGGGGGAAGTTAAACTCCAGCGTGGACTAAGACAGGGAGATCATCTTTCTCCCTTCTTGTGTTCTTTTGGTGGTAGAAAGGCTTTCAACCCTCATCAACAAGACAGTTAGTCTGGGTAAACTGGAGGGAGTTAAGGTTGAAAATATTTGTCTTTCCCACCTTCAGTACGTGGATGATACGCTGCTCTTTGCACGTGGTAATTTGCAGAACATCTTGGTAATCAAAGGCTTACTAAAAATTATTGAGTTAGTTTCTGAGCTCTCTATAAATTTCTCAAAGAGTAGATTTTTTGGAAAGAATATGAGAGTTGAAAAATCAAAATGCAGTAGCTCAGCTTCTCCACTATAAGCTTTCTAAGTTACCATTCAACTACCTTGGACCACCATTGTGTAATCCACGCAAGATGCGAATGTGGGAAAATGTTATAGGGATAATCAGAAATAGAACCAAGAAATGGGAGAACATATTTCTGTCTTTTGCTGGTAGAGTAACTATGATTAAGAGTGTTCTATCTTGCCTACCCATCTATTACTTAACTTTATTTAAGGCACCTCAATAGGTAATGAAGTGCATACATAAACTTTAGCGCATTCCTATGGAAACACAAGTTTTCAGCTGGCAGACCAATAAAATGGTTGCAGATGGCTCTGGCGATTAAGAACTGATTGTGATAGCTTATGGCCACAGGTCATAAGTGTAAGATCTCTGAACGCTACACTACGTGTCATTATGCATCATACGTGCGGAAGCGTAAATATAAGTGTGTGTGTGTGTGTGTTAAACATGCATAACAAAAATTTCAGAGATCTTTTGACCATGGATCTTTGCTAATTTACACAACTTAAAGTTCAAGAGAGTTCGAAAAGTTTATACCTCTTGAAGAATCTTCAATCCTTGCAAGTAGGCTCTTTTCTTTGAGATGTTCAAATATATACCCCCTAGAGTAGTCCACACCACCACTTCCCTTGAGGCTTGTACACCTAAATGTATAACTTTGTATGTGAATAAAAGAGTTCTAGCTCTACACTTCAAGACTTAGAAAATAAGATAAAATTTCTCTAAATTTTCAATCATTTTCCCAAGCAACTTTTGGGTTTTCCAACTTTTGGACAAAATGACTTCTCAATTTTTGACCAAGGCTTCAAATGCAACCACATCTAACATATAGAAGTTTTAGGATATTTATAGAAGAGCCAAAGTGCCTTAAGAATGACACATGTCTAAACAAGTATCAAAAGGCATGTCTAACATGCTTTAAAGAATGACAAATGTCATAACACTTGCCCAAATGCATGTCTCACATGCTTGGAGGTAGACAAATGTCCCAACACATGTCTTAATGCATGCCTCACATGCTTGGAGGTAGACAAGTGTCCCAACACATGTCTTAATGCATGTCTAACATGTGTCATTGATCAAGGAACTTTCTAGACTTTTCCAGAAAGTCCCTAAGCAATTCAGCAATTGCAAAATAGTCCCTAAAGTTTCAAAAATTATGAAATGACCCCAAAACTTTTGGTCACTTCATAATTAATCCTAAAAAAAATGGTGTTAATGTGTGTGATCCTATAGGTTCTGAATAACTTGGTAATGAACCTCGAATTCACATAAACAATTTATGTTTAATGATTTATACACTTATAAATCCTTAATCCTTAATTCAATTAGACCATGAGTGACCTCTAGCAAAATCTCATGGCCCCCAAGCATTGAGAATAGTCTTGGAAGGAGACTATCATTTCAAGAATTATTTCTCGTGTAATTAATATCTTTTTACCAATAACTTATCCCTAATCTTGTATATTGAGATTATTTGTCATCCTCATATATATACATAAGATTTCTTGTACCGGAAGTCATGATCATTAAGTTTTAATCAGAAACTCTTTCTAATTAAACTTGTGCTTTGCAAAGGCTTCCATGACTTCTTACATGTGGCCATAGGAATATCTTCTCCTAACAATTTAGGAGCAGTAAATTCTTTATTAATCACTCATAATCTTTCCGTACTTCAAACTATTTCCAAGACTACCCATTGTTACCCATTTACGGTGTAACTTAGAATAGAATCAAAGAGCGGCATTCATACTCAAGATCTCTATATAGTGATCTCAAGTCTAAGTATCACTTACACCTACTATTCTTTAGATTATCTACCACTGACAATATGATGATCTCTATATGGGTCAATCCGATTACTTGTCAACTACAAGCATCCATGGTTCTAGTTAAGTGTCACTACACTATAGTTGATGAGATCAACTATTTCATTCAAAAGGAATTGGCTTAGAACATGCTAACCTGTCCATATTAGTGATGCTTTGTCTCACTAATACTATGGTTAGGGACGTTTAGTATTGATAACTTTAATTAGAGTGGTCTCATCATTACAACTATTTGTAATACACTCTAAGTTATCAATGCTAGGATTCACTACTTTTTTTTGGGTAAGCCAACTTTCATTAATAAAGAATATTTACAACTTTCTTACAAGCGATAGGAAAGTATAAAAAAGCGAAAACAAAATACACAGCATGTAGAGCTTCTCACGTAGGATAAGATAAGGTGGGGTGTACCACAGCATTGATCAATTGACAGTCAGCTATGCAGGCTGCCATGAAATGGATACAGGAGTCTTTACAGCATCAAAAACCCAACTCGGCCTGCACACCTTGTTGTATCATAGTCGTGACATTGTTACTGTAGTCCAATAAGCAAGAATTTATTGGCAACAGTAACATTGATCTACTGACATTCAACTATGCGGGCAGCCATATGAAGTATGATGGTAGGGGTCTTTACCGAGTAGTTGACATTGCGTAGCCTGTTAACCTTATAGCATCAAAGTCGTGTAATTGCTGCTTGACCCATCACACCCCTATTTTACACAGATCTACAATCTTGATACATCATGTTTCCACATTAGCATTTGGTCTTTCATGTAGGCTGAATACTTGAGCCTTGATCGTGGCTCTTGATTTCGTCTGACTAGCCCTTTTAAGGCCAACACATTCACCGTGCGGAAGAGTCATCTTGTGATGTTCAGGGCTGCCAAAGGTGTAAATTCATGGTATAGCATTGACAAAGATAGGACTTAGCACTGCCTTAGGATCGACAAGTGAATAAGGCATGATTGCCCTGCTTGAAAGTAAATATGCTGCAAGTGAGTGACCATTGCCACTTGTACCTAACATGTACCTTATGAAAACAAGGAAATAATCATCTAGAACGAAAGAAAAAGCAGAATAGAGTTACTGCCAAACAAGTGAACAAGGCATGGGGAAGGAATTCTCAGTTGATATGCTGACATGTAAGGAAACAGTACCACACTTCCTGGTAGTGAAGGTAGTGGAAAGCAATCTGCACAACTGTCAAGGTGGAAATTGTAGACATGCCAGAGGATGCAATAGCCAATCTTTCAAACTAAGAGGAAACAATTTAGATAATCTTTTAGCATGCACCCATGACCAAGTCTCTCGTTGAATACCAAAGAATAAGAGAGAAATATTAGGTGTTGATGATGTGAAATGTGATTTATTTCTTTCCTTCCAAATTGAACACACTGTTGACAGCCAAATTGAGGACCAAGAAGGCACATTAACACCGTGAGGAACACATGCAGAGAAATCTATCAGGGATGGGATGACTGCACCATTAGAATTAGCAGATGATGAAGCTATTGATAGCCAGGAGAAGATTGCCTTCCAGAGCATGACAGAGATAGGACACTCGAAGAGGGTGACAGTCTCCTCGGAAGAACTACACAGAGGGCAATTTGTCTCCATACCTGCATCAATTATGTTTCTCCTCTGCAAGGAGACTTTTGTTGGTACTGCATTTTGTATTAGTTTCCATGCAAAGATACAAATCCTTTTCGGTGCAAAACTGTGCCATAATGTCTTGGTAAGTGAAAGGTGAGAACTAGAGAAAGCATGCTGCGTACCTGAGATAATAATACTATATGCCTCCCTCACCGTGTAGACACCATTTTGATTGGGCTTAAAGACATACTTATCATCATATAAAGGATTGGGAAATATGGCTTGCAAGGCATTAACCAACTCAGTCAGGTCTGCTTTTTCAGATTCAAGAATGGCCCTTCTCCACCTCCAACGCCAAAACCAAGCACCATTGATCCATAGTCCGGCTTCAGCAACACAGATATTTTTGCAATATTCTTTTCTAAATAGCCTTGGATATCTCATTGCAAGTTGAGTATTATTTAGCCAGTTACCAGTCCATAAGTGTACATGCCTGCCATTACCTAGTTGTAAGGAGACATTCTTCCTAAACCAGCTGTTATTAAGAGTTCCCTAGAGCCTTAACCACCACTCAGATCCATAATTTGTACCCCTGGGTCTACCAACCGAAGTAGAGTGACTGTCTAGAGGAAGAAGAGCTCTATGGTCAGTAATGAGAATGGGGCTAGTACCACCATATTTGGAGTTTAGGATTGCAGTCACTAAGGAAGGTGTGCCATTGAGCGTTTGCATGCCCCACTTTCCAAGCATGGCAGAATTAAAGGATGAGAGGCAACGTGCACCTAATCCACCATTAGGTATTGAAGTGGAGACCTTTTCCTCGATGTTAGGCAGACTTTTCTCTTGGTTGATGAGCAGCTCCAGAAGAAGTTCCTTTGAATGGATGTCAGCTGTTTGATGATGCTGGTTGGGGCCTTAAAGCAAGAGAAGTAATGAGAGGGAAGGGCTGATAATGCTGCATTTAGGAGGGTTAACTTACCCCCAGAAGACAACTAACTTGTGTTCCCATGAAGAAAGAGCCTTGCTGAATTTTTGAATGACAGGCTGCCAAGATGCAGACTTCCTCATGCAAGCGCCAACTGGAAGACCTAAATGGTATTGATGCAGGTTGGCAATTGAGGTAGGCAGCCATGTCCTCCAAAGTCAGAGCTTGGACATTAATTCCAATTAACTTGCTCTTACAAAAGAATATAAATAAACAAATAGTGAAGGTTGCTACAATAATATATATAACATTAAAGTGTTAATACATAGGCCTAAGGTGATTTCCCTTAGGGCATAACATTAACAGTCGGTTCTTGGAAAATGTCAGCATGCTTTAGTAAATGATTTAGTTTACTGTTGAAACTCTTATCACCTTTAGAGATTGAGTCCCTTATCATCTTAGGCTTCCCTTCAGTATCCTTCTTGAGCATGGATCTCTCTAAAAAACCAATCTCCATATTAAAGAATTATGCCTGTAATATCTCATCATCAATTCCATTTGCAGTGCATACTTTTGCCACTATAGCAGATGCCCCACTGCCTATCAGTTTAGCGATCTTTTCTGCCGATATACATTTTAACTCTTCTGGTATTCGCTACCATCAAGACAGCCTGGTATTCAATCTACCGGCGCAATAAGGACTTTAAAGCCTACAAAGCAAAGCAGTAAACATTCTTGATGGCTTGGACAGGTGTTTGTTGACTCTTTGATGAGTATAACTATCATGTCATCATAATTATATAATAATGGACCATGTTTCCTCAACCCGTCACCATCAATTATTAAGTCATAAGTGTGAAGGGGGAAAGTTCTTGGTGTGCAACTAAACTCTTTTCCTTGCATTATCCATCTAAAATCCTTACACTTCACTTCACTGAGTTTCCTAACCCCATTAGCCACCACCATTATCATTGGTTTTGCATACTCCAGGGTACATTCTGTAGGAACTCTAGTGTCTACACTAATTGTCATGCAACAAGGAGTGAACGGAAGCACGAATAAGTGTGTGCATAACAAACTATTAGAGCTCATTTTTCTCATGATCCATGCTAATTTACATAAGTTTATAACAAGGGTGAGAAAAATTATACCTCAAGGATATCTTTTCTCACCAATCTCTTGACGGTAGTCTTCTCTTCAAGGTGTTTAAGTGTTCATCATCTATTGTAGTCCATGCCACCACAACCCTTAAGCCTTATACAACACGTTTGTATAACTTATATGTAAGAGTGCTAGCTCCACATTTGAGGTCTAAGAAGATGTGCGCAAATTTTTTTACCCATTTCTCTATGCTCTCGGGTAGAGAAAGAAAATAGAGAAAGAACCCATTTGTTTATTCTATTAACACTTGCACATGCATCAATCTAACATAAATGGATATATTAGTGTAATTATAGAGGTTCCCGTTATGAGATGCGAACACATGTCCAAGATGATGGATCAATATTTGATCCTAGACATACATGTGTGCTTGGTTTCATACTACCCATGGTTTTGTAGAGTCAATACACTCACCAAATGTATACAACTCTTTGTATATTATTATATCATTGCATGCAATTTCATTGGCCATGCAATATAATTGAAGGAAAACATGTCACAACTATATATATTACATTTATTGTTGGAATTTTTCACTAACTTATATATATATATAAGTTATATATTCCAATTAGGATCCAATTAATGGGGTTTTGGGAGCAACGAGCAACAAGATTCAATCCAAAATTTTGAAAAAACTTAGGGGGTGTTTTGCGCAGACCCTTTTATGCTTATAATTGGATTATAAGAACTTTTTTTGAAAAAATGAAGAGTT
>JAOWBN010011160.1:0-10981 GCA_028565015.1 Pinguicula moranensis | reverse complement strand
ACTTCTTCTACTACTTGTTCTTATTTTTAGAAGGAGAGGTGTTTTGCGCAAATACTTAAAAGATAATTATTTAAAATAAGAACAAGTAGTAGAAGGTTGGCTGCGCAAAACACTGATTTTCTGAAAAAGGTGCTTATAAGCCAATTATAATTATAAGAACCCTGCGCAAAACAGATAAGTGCATCTAGGAACCAGTTTGTTTTATGGCATGTTCTCATGGGTTTAAGGTCAACAGAAGTGTGTTCCTGCATTCATATTTTATCTAGATTTCATCCTTGATTTGTTAGTTGTAGTTTCAGCATTTAATTGCAACAAAATCCCCCCATCAGTTTTGTGTTTTGACAGCAACAAAAGCAGAACCAGAGCAGTGCACATTACACACTCTTTCCCTATGGATTCGACCCTGATCTCTCCACTTGCTACCCCTTAGCTTGTATAGTACAACTCAGGATACTTTTGAGGCAGTTTTTCAGCCACGACATTGGAGAAAACAGCCATCAAACTTGTTTCTGTGAAGTCCTTTCCTTGAGCATGGGCTAGTACCATTTTCTAGCGCATGATGTAGCCCTTGATGAACTTGAATGTTTATTTTGCATGTTTAACCTTTTGAAGAGTTATTGAAGTTGTTTACTTCTTGTTAACTTGCATTTGTTTGGCCAACTCTGGCTAGATCACTAAGCTTAATTGGAGGGCGGGAGACAAAAATTAAGTTAGACTTGGTAAAACCAACTCTAATTGTCATACTATGAGAATACCTATGGGATTAGTGCTACCACGTGAGGATTCCTTGAATTTAATGCTTCTTGGTATGTCTAGACATGAGATCGAAAGATAAATGCTTACATATTGAGTTAGGATTGTTATTATTCGAGAAAGATTAGCAACTAAAAAAGGAAAATCCAATAGACAACTAGGTAACTACTTAAAAGGTTAAATCGAGAAAAACAAATATTCCAAGAACACTATGAGGTGAAACCAACTGCCCTAAATCCTCGTCCAAGTGAATTCGTCATTGGCATTTCATTTGATTAACTAAAATACAAAAAAAATAGCCTCCTTTCCGTGTCATGTTAAATTACGTTTATGTTTGTTGATTATTTTAGCACACACAACTTTATCATTTGTCCAAATCGCTTGAAACTTACTAATTTTGTTGTAATCATCTACAATCCTCGTGGTTCGATACTCATTTTCATCACTTTATTTCTTCTTTGACCAGGCATCGCTCATTCACCGTGACTTCATTGTCCTTGTTTAGTTAGGACAACCGGTAAGGATGCTGGTGTCACTTAGTTTTTAGGACAAGTTTGCGCTTGGCCTCTTTGGTTACAACATTCTCACGACTGCCATTATCTGCGATCATGCGGCACGCCTTGCCACCAATGGTGCATGTTATGTGGAATATGTTCGTTCAGAGCCAGTCTTCCTTCGCGGTGTCCTTGGGAGCTGGAAGTTTTTTTTACACCATAAGATGCTCGTGCCAATCACCATTCATGGCCCGGTTGCTATCAGATGACTGCTCATCGAAGACACCGCTCTTCAAGTTCTTCCCTTGTGTGACCGCGGTGTTTTCGACACTTGGAGGCCTTGTGACCGGCCTCACCAAAACGATAACACTTTATAGACGAAGTGCTAGCATTATTTTGAGATGGCCTCGCGCCTTGCTACATATCGGTAAGCACCATGGTGCAGCCACTGTCAGACTGGCTGGCCCAGTGCCTTCGGCTTGCAGCTTTGTTGTTTCTCCACAACTAGCGCGTGTTGATGGGCCTTGGACATGCTATAGAGCATGTGCAGCACCAAGATGTCCTGGATGTTTAGGCGCAACCCGCCAATGTACCTTGCAACCATTACTCCTCGGACACTTTCTAATCTTTCATCGTCATCAATTGGTAGAACTCCTCAGTGTAATTATCTATACTGTGCGATCCTTGTCTCAACATATGTAGTCGTTGGTACAAGTTTTTGCTATAGCCAAATGGGAGGAAGTGCTCCTGCATCTTATTTCTCATCTTCGCCCACTCCATTACCTTGGAGCGGCCTTGATTCCTAGGTCTGCCCCCACCACGCTGAAGTTGGTCCCTTGAGCTTTATGGCCACCTGTTTTACTTTCACGCTGTTAGGCATATTCTTATACTCAAAGATGCGCTCGACTTCAGCCAACCAATCCAAGAACCCCTCATATTGCAAGGCTCCCACTAATTTGGGCAGCGCCACCTTGAACCCCAAGTAGCTATGGAACTCACCTCATTTGTATTGCATGTTTTCACATTCGTACAATGGATTGTTATACGCCGAGCCAAAATCATGACTCGTATCATTATGATTCCCCTTGTTTTGTGTTTACACCATCCGACTAAGATCCGCAACTTGTCTCTACAAATCTTTTATCATCCTTGCATCTCCTCATAACTTTCATAAGGAAAAAGGGCGTCCTCTTTATTATTCTTCAAACCATGACCTTTTTTGGCTATTGCTTAACGAGATATGACCTTTGATACCAACTGACGCCAGGATAGAAAAATAGGATTGCTAGGGGCGTGGGGAAGCTTGCTCAAAGACGAGCATTCGTGAAAATTTTTGCTCAGAGTGCTTAGAAGAGATTTTCGCGGCTCCAACAAGGCCTTTTTGTTACTCAAAACCAAATTGTTCTATAAAGTGCACAAAGTCGAGTTTTTATAGGAAAATACACGACAAAAATTCAAAAGCTACTAAGACACTACTTTTTGGCCGAAAAGATAAGGCCAATTCAAGACTTTTCTCGGACAATAACAATCCTAGAATCAGCCAAACATTCACAGATTGTGAGCAGAGGAGGAAATGAGTTTGGATCTCAATCCTTACTAGACAAGAAAAAGCATACCTGTTGCAGAACAATCCTACCTAGAGAACAAAAAGAACAGCAAACTAGAAGGATCCAGGTTCAGCCATTTCTGATTTATACATAGTAATAGTAGTATTGTATCTGTTTGTTTATTAGGCAGGCTCTATGTATAGCATTTGTACTCTTTTATTTTCCTTGATGAAATTTGGCTAAACAAAAAATAATAACACTTTGAGATAATCTTTGACTCTAAACAAATCTATCCAACACCCAAAAAACAAAAAAAGATACGACAGAAAACAATAATGTGCAGAAGAGTCCTGGTGTGGCACTTTGTCGTGCGCTATGCTCACATCGGGCCTTTGCCATACCTTGGCAACTTCATGGCCTTCATTTTATCCCTTATGCCATGATAGAGTCCTTTCGCATGCTGTTCAAGAGTTGCGCCTCATCCTCGTCCATGTGCGCGGTATCTTCGGATGCTCTTCCATCACTGCACACATATTGAATTTTATTGTGCAAGATGGACTAAAGGAAATCGATCACTCTATGCATAAGATGAGACAAATGGTGAATTATGTCAAGTCTTCACCTCGGCGGGAAGATGCAAGCATCCAAAGGATTGGGTTAAAAGGTTTTTTTGGCAACTGGATGTCTGCACAAGGTGGAATTCAACCTATATTATGTTGGTTTCTGTGGAGAAGCATCATGTCACATTTGAAAAGATGTTGGAAATGAATGATGGTAACTTATTTGCTGAATGATGTGGAAAAGATGTTGGAAATGAATGATGTGGAGAAGCATCATACCGCATTAAAAGGGTTATTTGCTGGAAGTTAGAGAGAGATCAAATACGGTAGTGGAAGGTTCCTACAAAATACGACTGGGATCGTATCAAAAAATTCATCAGTTTCTTGAATTATATTATCAAGTGACATTGACTTTCTCTGCATCCAAAATTATCTCCAACAATGTTCGTCACCTCACGGGTATATGTTGTCATGTCAACATTTTCATATTAGAATTTATCCTCATTAAAATGTATGTCAAACAAACTTAACAATGTCTAATTTAATTTATTATTTCTTTTATTTCATCATATACCACTCTCTATATTATCATTATATATTAATTCTTTAGTAATTTTATTATAATCACAATGATAATTAAATTATTATTGTAGTAATTTTAAAATATGATAATAATAAATTGAAATATAATTGATATAATATTACAAGCTCGACAATTAAGAAAAAATAGCTGAAACATGCCCCATTAAATTTTTGCGTAAATATGCTCGATAAGATCTCGCTGCAATCGTTTGTCTATTGTCTTGTCACAATCACCCGATTCATCATTGCTTGGATTCCTCTTGCTGTATGTTTAGGGTTTGTGTAATATTTTTAATATTTGAACTATGTTTAGGGTTTGTGAGATATTTTTAATATTTGAACTATGTTTAGGGTTTGTGTAATATTTAATTTGGACTTATTTAATTTGAACATTGTACTATCTTTAGGATTTGTGTAATATTGAATTAGGACATCGGTATGGTTTGTGAATATTTAATTAGGAATTGCGTCTGTATTTGTTTCAATAATTAGGGCTTGTATTTGTATGGTTTGTGTAACATTGTGATATTTAAAAAACAAAATAACCATTTTTTGTCCATTTTTTTAAGTTTAGCAACATGGGACAAAGAGATGAATAATAATAATACAAAAGGTGTATTTAAAATAATTAAATAATACAAAAGATGAAAAAAATAAAAATGAAAATAGGAAAAATAAATAAATAAATAAAGGTCACCGGCCTTGAGTGGCCATAACTGTCTGTACGAAAACCTCAACACAACCTGTCAGTGGACATAACTGTCTGTGGGTGCGTTTGGTACCCGGATTGATACAATCCGGGTCGCGGATAACCTGGGGACTATTGAGGTGAAACCTGTTATATCCTCCGTTTGGTATTCTGGCGTCTAGATAACACTCCATCTGAATTGACAGCTTGGTATCTGCGCTGCACAATCAGGTTATCCTTACAATTCAGGGTTTAGTGTGTCAAATTACAAAAAGCCCTTGAATGTGGTATAAATTGATCAAATTTTCTAGAAACCCTAATTTCTTGCTCCAACTTCTTCCCTGTCGACCAAATCGTCGTGACATTGGTCCATGCTTATGGAAAAAACTTCTTCCCTGTCGACTAAACTTTGACAACACAAACAATCCCAAGGAGTCGAGTTCTGTATGCATTCAGGACAATTCTGTAGTCTTTTCTCTTTCTCGAGCACTCCATCTTTCTCTTTTTATCACCATCCAAAGAAAAATAGCAAAGAAAACCCCAAAATCGAGAAAGAAGGAAAAAAGTAAACACAAATATCAGAACTTGAGACTAGTTGTTAATTCCACTTCAATTCAACCCACAAACAGCAGCTGAAACAAAACCAAATGGGGAAGAAGTAATCATCCAAAGCTTCACTTTTTTGGTTTCTTTCATTACATGAAGCACATAATCTTGTGAAACAAATGGCTCTAAAAAGGTGTTCTACAGGAGAATTTTCTATGGAACAATGGCGTGTGTGAGTGTGAGGAAGGATGGATTTTGGAGTCTTCTCCAATTTCACGATCGGATAGGGAAAATGGATTAGGGCTTTTATAGTTGGTAAAATGTGTAAATATTGATGAAATATAGGGACATTTTAGTAAAGAATTCATGGGACAAAGGTGGGTAAACAGAAACCCCATGAAAATTTGGGATAAAATTTCTTGAGCAAACACTCAGTTATCCTGGGTCAAAGAGTTTTCCTTCGGGTCACAGGATAACTGGTGTGTGTACCAAACAAAGGACAAACTCGGACAACTCTCAGTTGACTCAGTTTATCCTCCTTCTGTCTGCGTACTAAACAGACCCGAAAGGTTTTGGCCGTAACAAACAGGCATCTACCAATTTGTCTCAATGCCGGTTTGGGCGCCCGTCGAATGAATAAATTACTTAATCTTATGTTTGATTTAAAAATTAAATGATAATGGGCCCAAGGAACTGGCCTGGATTATCTTTTTAATTCCCCTATTAGTAATCCCTCCTCTACCCTAGAATAGCTTAACTCACAGATCAAATTCGTTTAGTAGTCGGATAGGGTCTGGCTTCGTGGACAGCTGTAGGTTAAAGTAAGGATGATTTTTTTGTCTGATGTTTGGTAGTGCACAGCCTGATTTTTGAATAACAGGAGTCCCTCGTTTGGTACTTTAGCCAAAAATGTCGGATTGCCCCCCGAATCTAGACTATGAGGTTCATTTACACAAATACCTCGAGGGAGTTCTAGATCGACTGTATCCTTCATTTCTACCTTATTACCCCTCCAAGTTCTCATCTTTGTCTCTGAGCAAACACTTATCCTCGAATTAGTAGCTGTTAGAAAGAACAACGAACAATTCCACACATTTATCCTGGCATCTTGTTTTACTTTCCATGAGACACATTTGTGGGTAATAATCATTTCCGAGCTTAAATTGTTCGTCTTTTCTGTTTTCTTGTTCATTGGTTGAAGTATAATTGTGGTTTGTGGGTGAATCTGTGGTGACATTTTAAGAACAACTTTTCTTCCATGGTTGAGAAATTTAATTGTATCTCCTGTTATTTGGTTTAATTATAAGGAAATGGAGGCGAGTAGCAGTGGGAGGGTGACGAATTCATGAAAGCTTGTTGCTGCTGATTTAGAACTTCTTGTATTGTTATAGCTCACCAGTGGCTTCTACCTGTGAGACCACATCCTTCGCTTGTTTCTTGATGGTGCGGGATGCTTTCTTCGAAGAGAGGGGCCGAAGTAGAAGCTCCAAGATGGCTTTCAACGTGGTCTTCAATGTCGATTTGGGAAATTTGGGGAATTTAGGGTTAGAAAGGTGTTATGTATAACATGGCGATGTTGCAATAATTATGGAAAGTAAGGGTAAAATAGTATTTTCATAGAGCGGGTATAGCAAGGGATAAAGCAAACCCTCAAAAAAAAATCCGGATAAAATTAGTGGACTTGTCCACTGGTTATCCCTACCTGAGCACATATCCGGCAGGCAAGGAAGAGTGCCGACTAGGTTACCAAACAACGGATCAAGTCGAATAACTCATGGTTATCCGACTTTATCCGCCTTCGAACACGCTACCAAATGAACCCTAAATGTTTTCCCTTCTGATTGACCCTATTCCATTCTCTCCTTTTCAAAAATCTTTTCTTCTTCTTCTATGGGACGTCTCCTCGACTTGTTAAGATTTTTCATGCATTTGATCCAATAAAAAAAATTCTAGATCCGAATTAAATAGTAGATATAACATAGGGATCGGAGTTTGGAATTTTTGTACAAAATGTTCATCTTTTGCTTAATAGACACTGCTTATGTACAAGTTAATGGGTAGTATAGTAATTTGAGACAGAAGTTGTAAAAAAAACTGAATGAGCTTAAGAGATTTGTTGATTGTTTGAAGGTTTCACAATGGAAACTTCTGAATCAAGTGATGGAGGTCGGTCAATCAGGGTTTATTTTAGTCCTTGTTATTTTTGAATTACATATGGGGTTACTTTTGAATAAGTCCTTGGTAGGTGGGTGGAATGGACTATGGCATCATGTTATTTAGATTATGTGAAAGAGCTAGAAATAAGATTATTTTTTAGAACGAAGAGCGATGTATAGAGAAAGTTCTGTGGAGATTAAAAATAAATGGTGGGAACAAATAAAAGCTTATATTGATGTTTTTAGAGGGAATGTTGAATTTCTATACTACTTGTATAGGGATTAAAGTTATAAGTTGAGCATGTCCATAACCATTTGTTGACTAAGGGCCTATTTTGTACCACTTTTTTCACATTATTTTTCTCATTCTCTTTTTTTCTTCATATTATTTCAAAAATAGTGTTTTAAAACTCCACTTCTTCTTCTCATTCTCATTTTTTTTTCAGTTAAAACTCCTTTTTTCAGAAGTAGGTAGGAGACTACTTTTTTTCTACTTCTACTTTTAATGGCAATTTCATAAATAAATTAAAATTATCTTACCAAATTTAACTACAAACACTATTTAATCAACTTACAAATTTTGATTACAAACACTATTTCAATAACTTTTTTAATTTTTTCATAATTTTACCAAACACTCAAATAATACAAAATTAAAAAAAGAAGTAGAATTAAAAGTATAAGTAAAGGGATAAAATCACTATGGGTACAAAACATGTCATAAGTTTATTAAACAGAGATGAAAAAAAAACCTATAAACAGATTTATAGAATCGAATTAAGACAACAATAACTGAAATAAAAATCTAATTAATAAAAACAAATGAAAATGATCAACCTTTGTCGCTGATAGATGCCAGAAAGAGTTTGAGAACTCAAAACCCACAAGAAAGAAGAGATAAAGAGCTAAGAACAAGAGGAAAAGAAGGGAAATACACAGCTCATGAATCTGTAGCTCAAATTATTATAAAAAAATGAATAAAAAATGGGGACCCAAAAAACCTGAACCCCCAGGATACAGTCGCGGACACAAAAAGGGCCTGCCCCTGCCCCTCTCCGGCCGCCCATGAGTAATATTTATAATGATTGGGCTCGAAAAGAGTGCCTAGGTAGTTAGGCTCATTCATTATAAGGTCATCCCACTCAAATCCATCTTATAATCTTTGCCCAAGCAGGAAAGTGTCAGCCAAGGGCAAAACTGTTCATGGGCGGGCCTAGGCTTTAGCCCCCGGAGTCAATTTTGGCCCATGAACAGTTTCGCCCATTGGGCTGGAGTGCTGAAGCCAGAAGAAACTTCAACAAATTTATAGATTGGAACAAGTTAACATACTCGTCTTGCTTGCTCTGTTGGGCACACGCAGAGGGCGAGGGCGGAAAACTGGAAATAATATCGTCAGTGGCTTGAATAATGGAAAAGGTCATGTGAAAGAGTCCCATGATCATTGGACGAGTAAGTGACTAGCCAATAATATACTGGGAGATTTGTCTGTGTGATTTTATGAATTGTATAGTATTTGCTGCCTCATCCACGAAATGATTGTTTCGGTTTTAATTGATCGTATGCTAATTGTTGTAGAGTAAAAAAATGACCTTCGAAAGAACTGGGTTGTGGAAGTCCTACCTTCAATTTTAGACTTTTGGAAATTTAATTCTTTTTTTGTGGTAAAATAGCTGAGGAAGATACTCATCTCATAGTCGATCTTTGTGTGGTAATTTCCTTTTTCATCACACCCATTATTCCATTTACCTCCAGTAAGGGAACTCTGATCCCCGCGCTTGAACCCTTGTCTCTTTTTGGGGATTAAGTATTTTGAGTTGCATCGTTGAAATAGGGAATTTTGTACTCTGAGATTTTCTTGGTGGTGTTCAAATTTCTTTATGTTCTGTTTTCCCCACTAGAAGAGAACAAAAAAAATTCCAAGCAGCTTCTGTTTCCCGAAGTTGATTTGTTCTAGATGAATAGAAGCTCTTTAATTTAGTCACATATGGCACTCTGAATTGAGTGTTAGTCATCATTTAGAATACTGTTTTAATGGGATGAGCTAGGATTCCCGGTAACCCTAGCCGCGCACGCACCACCCCTGCTTGTTCTAGCCTACTACACTCTCTTCATATTCATTAGATGATACACATTTTTGGTGTTGCTGTTGAGAACCAAAAACTATACTATCTTTAAATAAACGTTGATCTATTCAACTTGATGTGCCCCCATGCCAGGTCCTAGGTCTGAAAGTGGAACCATCTAGCTTTGATACCAACAACAAGACTTTGAGTTAGGAGAATTGCTTCCCAGAGCACACGTGTAACAACCTGAATTATTATCTCGTTGTTATCTGTATGACTGCAGAAGAATTGAGGCAGAGTAAAGAAGAATAGAGATGAGAAGAAAACAGACTGGGGAGGATGAGCAGAGAGGAGAATTTGAGAAGGAAACAGATAACTTCATTCATATAACCTCTCCCATACAGCACATGAGATCTCCCTTTTAAACTAATGCGACTAACTGACCACTACATCTTAACTAATTGAGACCCATTACCCACGAAAAGAACTAAATCTCTACATGACTCCATTTCATAAATATGACTTAACTTAACATGACTTTTATAAGAGAAGATAAAGACTAAATATCATAACTAATTTAACTAGACGGATCATCCCCTTTCTTCAATTCTTCAGACTTTAGGAACCTGTCTGAAATTCATCTTCAGAGGCTTTGGTGGGCCGGGTTAGGCTTGTAACAATACTTCCTCCATTTTGAGATCCTTGTCCACAAGGATCGGGAGTGGACAACTTTAAATTGTCTATTATGAAACCTCTGGGATCAAAGATATGCCAATCCACTTCATATTCCTCGATTTTGACTTGAGAGGCGGCTCTGGTGGACGGGAGTGAATTTCTTCAACATCTTCAGCCACAACATACAATTCTTCTGTTGAAATCTTACAAGCCTGTGAACTAAAAAAATTATCAATAAAGTTCCTTGTGTGTGTTGCATCAACGAGCCTTGAAGGCAAGACTCTCAAAAAGGGAGGGACAATGTAACAGTCCTATAATAGTCAAAGAGTTGTGTAATGGTTGTTTAAAAAGTGGGGAACATGTGTTCATGTGTGGGTTAGTGGGTTAGTTACCGTTAGAAGGCTATTGTAGTATGATGTTTTCTTATAGAATGAAAAGTAATATTCTATTTCTCATCTATTCTGCATCTACTTCTCAATATCTTTTATCTCCTCCCTTATATTCAATCTCTCTTACCCCTCACAATTCCTCTATTCCTTTCCCATATTTCTCTATGAATTTCTCCTCTGATTTCTTCCTCTTCTCTACCATTTTCTCATCTTATCTGTCCATTTCTCCTCTCTAACTTCTCAGTGTTCAACTATCCCAACAGGGTTGTAACAACACGCAGTCAACATCTTCAACGTGCAAAAACTATACCAAAGATCTGGTTGTTCTTGGTACAGGATGTTATTTGTTGATGGGATGTCCTTCATAGATGATTATCTTTTTGTTTATCTACTCATTTTTATCTATTAGATTATAGATGGATAGCCAACCAAAAACAAAGAAAGCAAGAATAGGAACAATATATGCATTCTTCAAAAGAGATGATGCTTCTACAAGTAGAGTGGAGAATGAGAATTCTCAACCCCGAA
>JAOWBN010011149.1:0-10981 GCA_028565015.1 Pinguicula moranensis | reverse complement strand
AAAGAAAGATAAATCGAAGAAGGTTTTAAAAACCAAAGGAGAATACTTCTCACAAAATTCAATCATAAAACTTGTGTTAGGCCCATCAGACATAATTAGGAATTTATGTTGTTTGGCGGGCTTCATGAACTTCTTGAGTTCATTTCCACCTTTAATGAACATCTTGGAATCGTCTTCTCCATCGTTGGGGTAGTGTCCCCTTGTTTGGGCTTGGGTGCAACTAAGGTTGCATCATCTTTGACCAAGTTCCTTGAGATGCATAATTCAACCACTTTGTCCTTGATTTTGAAGGGTTAAACCTTCAAGTTGTCTTGTCTCAAATCCTCTTTGACAATGAGTTGCTAGATGCTTCTAGAACCTTCTTGAAGATGCTCTTGGTCGTGACATATTGTTGGGACTCAAAGGAGGTCGTGGGCTTTGTCCTTCATCAGATGTTCTGTGGTGAGCCTTGCATTTGGGCCATGAGACATGGCCAATGAATGTTAGGTGTAAAATTACCAGGATAAAGGACATTAGTTGTTTCAGCCTTCTTTGGAACATTCACTGGTGAAGTATATTCCCGTGGAGGTCCCTTTTGCGCCTTAGGTGATCCTTTTATGATCCGCCTATCGATTTTATCAATCATGCATGCCTCTCGCTCGTAACTTGCTTGCAGTTTTAGTACCTCCTCCATGAGGATTCTATAAGGGTCATCATCTTCATGTGATCTGGCCATGTCTTGGTATATTTTCGACAGGTTGTACCTGAAAAAAAGGTTAGTAAAAGAATACATAACACTCCCTCACGTGTATGCACTCAACGATATTTGCTCAGACTCTAGTGTATCTCTCAATTAGACTTTTACCCTTTCTTGAATCTCACCACTATGCCTTTTACCTCTTAAGTATTCTTAGTATGGTTTTAGCCAATTTTAACTCAAACCTTTTGCTCAAGCCAAACAACAATCCAGGATGGACTGCAACTTGATTCAAGATTGAGAATTATAGAAGAAGAACTTTCCTTTTATCTACTTGGGCATGCGGGTCTCGGGTTTGAGTGTGAAGATGACTCAACTCGTGACTAAAAACAACAAACTCATTAAGACTCCTAATGGGATCCTACAACTTGAAAAAAAAAGTCGTTTACATTTTTGACCTCGTGGAAAACTTCAAGTGCTTGAACAGTGAAATTCTCTCTCAACCTCACGCCTTGCATGGACAACAAAATGTTACTATTCATCATCTTCTCGATCAACTCTGGCCATGGAAAATGCTGGCGAGTAGCATCCCCTTTCCTTTCTTGTCGTTTCCTCCCCGGGGCTGCCTCACGCACCTGAGAAGTCAAGCTCTGATCCTTTTCTTCACTCCATTTCCCCCACAATACCTTTTTTCCTACTACTTTTTCTTGGTTATTTCAGGCGAGCAACTATCTGAGTTGACAGACAGGCTCTCTTCTTTTAGTCGGAGAAGAAGTTATCACGGTGGAGGATTCACTGCTCATCAGCAAAATCTTCTTGGACGGGATGATTCTTGTATTCACTGCTAGCTGTTAATACAGAACCATGTGGACTCAACCTCCTCATCAACGGAAGAAGCTCAGATGAGTTGCCATTATGACGGGGAAGACTCCGGTGTTTCCACTCTCATAGGTGAGGCAAGGACTAAGCTATGCTTCCTTGGTCTCCATAAAAGATCACATATAGGTTCACGAACGTTTGGTGCCGAGGATAACTGCGCATAAGGAAATTGTACCATCATAAAATAAACTGCTAACGTACTATATCACAAATTTCCCTGAGCACTGTAATACTGCTGAACATCTTAAACAGGCAGGAGAAGGTGAAAAACTTGAAAATAGCTCAAAATCTATCTCGGGAAGTCCTACCTTTTGGATTCATTGATTTTTGTGAATCCTCTGAATGTGGATACAATGCTTGTCAAACTGAACAATGTATGGATTGGTTCTTATCCCTTGAAAGTGAATGTTGCTCGTTTTGCCAAAGTTTCTGAGAAATGAATTGTACAGCAACCTCGGGTGTCTATGACATCCAATCTTGTAGTGATCCCTTAGATGGATGTGAGCAAAGTCCTGGCCACTTATGCATCAACGAGCCGAGGCCAAGTATGTTAAAGATGGATAATGTAGATACTGTTGGTTTACCTCAAAGTAAAAAGGAGGATCCATCTCAGATCATATCCACTGAAAACAAAACCTTTTGGTTGAAGTCTGGATACATGGGAGTCCTGAATAGTGGTATAGACTGGAAAAGACTACAACTCGAGCTAAAAATCTTAGATATCCCAATATCATAGTTAGCCCTCTAAAAATCTTAGATATCCCAATATCATAGTTAGCCCTTTGGATGCTGCAAAAATTTTATTATGTGAGGAAAAAGAACATGATCTGAAGAATCTGATAACAAATGAAAATACATGGTAGCTGAATTGGCTGGATGACTTATATCCCTGGGTTGAAGACTCAGTTCAAGCCTCCAGTTCTAGATGGATAAAGATACATGGTCTACCACTTAAGTACTTTACCAGATACATATTGGAACAAATTGTTGCAACACTTGGGACTGTTTTAAAGATTGATGAATGCTCCATACAACATCAATACTTGGAAGTAGTTCAAATACTCCTTCAAGTTGATTTGGAACATGTCATATCACCAATCCTTAATGTTATCATAGAAGGTAAACAACTAATCCTATATGTAAGGGAGACAGGTTCTGAGAGATTTGAAATGAATGCTTGGCAATAGAATGAAACTTTTGAAGATTCTGATTTTAACTCTAGTCTCAGTAATAGCCATAATTTTGATACTTGTACAACTGAATGCTCTGTCTCCCTGTCTGAACTAGAAAGAATATCAACATTGGCTCCACATACCATTTGTATCAATGGGCTAACTATCACTGAGACTGGTATACAAGCAGATGTGATACACACTGCACTAAATGTACAACCTACCAGCCCTGCTAGAGACTTAACTCAGCATAAAAGAGCTATAGAGAGTCGAAAATGATATAGCGCACGAAAATCTTGCGCATAAATGCACGAACAAGGGCAAAATGACCGTTTTGCCCTCGTGTTAAACACAGCGCCCCTATTTAACACAGGGCCAAAATGGTCATTTTGCCCCTTTCGTGCGATTCGTACGGGAGAATCCTTCGTGCGCTATATCATTTCTGATAGAGAGTACGTGGATACTTGTCAGAGTGAGCTAGTGGCCAATTGTATCTGGAAATCATGGTAACTTAAAAATCCACACTGGGAGATAGTATTCAAGAAATTATTCACGAGACACTAGAACAAATAAGTGACTCACCAATAATGGAAAAACTAGCAGAGAAATTTGAGGTACTTCTATTTGCAGATAAAGATACAAAAGTCTATAAGTCAGGGGAAAATGGAGATGTAGACAAAGACATAATTGTCTCTGGAAAATCACCAAATTCATATACGCCCTTGGTAGTTGCACATAGCGACCCTTCACCAGTACCAGAGGGAAAAAAGGATTTGGATGGAACTCTACTAAATTTGACAAACAAACAAGACCTAGATCAGACTGGTCTATCTGAGTTGAGAGAGCAAACGAAAATGAAAGGCATATCACCTGATTTTGAGGCATTATCTTCAGGACCAAATCTAGCATTAGACTTTCCATCTTTACCTACAAGTACACAGGAAAAAGATGATCAACACAGCACTCCAGTACCTAAAAAAAATGGTTACTAAGAAAAGCCAAGGAGGTGGGCTAAAACAAGGAGTCAGCCTAGAAAGGAACTGACACAGGAAACAGTGAAAGATCAGGCAACATTAAATGAATGGCTATGGGGTTTGCAGCATCAATCCTCAAGTCCAAATGAAGATACTACAGAGCGCTCAATATCAGCTAAACATCTAAAGGCTAAGGCAAAATCTGTTATGGAGATTGGCTGTGGTCTAGGCTTAACATATGGTCAAAATCCTGAGGAAACACTTCAGTGCTTGGTACAAATGAATGACTTAAATCGTAAATCTCACAGGGCTGCAACACCTGGTAGCAGCAAGAAAGTAGATGGAAAAATCTTTCTACGAAGATTTTAACTTACAATGTAGCCCAGACAGGAAGAAAAGACTAATGGAACTAATATTGACAGAAAAACCAGACTTCATCAGTCTACAAGAAACAAACATGGAAAATATTGAAGCAAAGATATGTGCTTATCTGTGGAATGACAAGGATTTTGCTTTGGGTGTATCAGGGTTCCAGGGGACAATCTGGGGGGCTCCTCTGCATCTGGGATAGTGAGAAATTCAGTAGAAAATATGTCCTATCAGCTGAAGGTGTACTACGAGTCAATGCACACTGGTTCAAGGAAGAAATAAGTTCTGATATGGTGAATATTTGTGGTCCAAGGGACTTGGCATCAAAGCAGAAACAATGGCAAGACATAAGAGACATTCATGCAGGTAAAGAATACCAAAAGTGGTGTCTGATGGGAGATTTCAACGCTATTCTTGATCTTAGTGAAAGGAAAGGCACATCTCATTGCCCAAATGATCAAAAAATATCCTTTTTCAAAAAGTTTATTAGTGATCTCCTCACGGACTTAAGAATAGAAAGGAGAAGATTTACATGGTACTTTAATTCTCTCACAGCCATGAGCAGAATTGACAGATTCTTATGCAATGATTATCGGTTAAACCAGGAGGTAACATAGACACAAACAGGTCTGAAGATGGATGACTCTGATTATTGTCCAATCAGTTTGGTTTCAAATGTCCAGAACTGGGGTCCCAAACTTCTCAAAGTCTTGGACTGCTGGTTAGAGGATAAATCCTATGTGGAGATGGCCAAAAATATTTGGAATAACACTTATACAAAAGGGTATGCAAGTTATAGGATCAAAACTAAGATTCAGGTTATTAGAGCTGGCATAAAGATATGAAATCAACCAACACCACAAAATCTGGAAGCTAAAGGGAAAGAAATTCTGAACAAGTTTGCTGAAATGAATTGGAAGCTGAGCTAGACATAATACAACCTAATAGTGCAGTCCGGGGCTATTCATCTCCTTAGAGAGGAGCTAAACAAGATTACTAAGATGCTGGATAGCTTAGCATTTCAGAAATCCAGAGTCACTTGGCTACAACAAGGAGATGCTAATAGTTCATACTTTCACAGGTGCTTAAAGAGAAACAGAAGGAGGAATGTCATCAATGGAATTTGGGTTGGTAATGCTCGGATAGAGGATCCTGAAATGGTCAAAAGCAGCTTTAAGCAACACTTTGAAGAAAGATACACTGAAGTAATGTGGCCAAGACCCAACATCAGCAACATGAGATTTAGAAACGTTGGACCAATGTCTCAAAGTGAACTAATCACACCCTTCACAAAAGCAGCAATTCTACGTGGCATATAAGATTGTGGTAGTAGCAAAAGTTCGGGTCCTGATGGCTTAAACTTCAGGTTCATGAAGCAATTCACATATCTGATTGAAAGATAACATATGCCAACTGTTCAGAGAATGTTTCAGAAATTGTAAATTGGTAAGAGGTAGTAATGCAACCCATCACACTGTTGGCAAAGAAAGACTCTCCATTGAGTTTTAATGACTACAGACCTATCACACTTATAGGGGCTACATCCAATCATTTCAAAAGTCTTGGCTAACAGGCTTAGTCACATCTGGGATGACATTATTGCTCCTACTCAGATGGCCTTCATCAAGGGTCGAAAACTAATGGATGGAGTGTTGATAGCAGATGAGGCTCTGGATGAACTGGAAAAAATAAGAAAAAAAGGAGGTCTGATATTTAAGGTGGACTTTGAGAAGGCCTTCGACATGGTGAATTGGGATTATCTGCAAGATATTATGACACACATGGGGTTTCCTTTAATCTGGATTGGCTAGATTAGAGAATTACTGGATTCTACTTCTACATCAGTTCTCATTAACGGTAGTCCAACAACAAAATTTCAACCAAGGAGAGGGCTAAGGCAAGGAGATCCTCTCTCACCTTTTATATATCTGATAGCGGTAGAAGGACTATCCAATATGATTAACAAGATAGCTGAATTGTTAATATTTAGAAGAGTAAAGATTGGGAAAGAAAATGTTCTTCTAACACGTCTTCAGTTTGCGGATGATACATTGCTCTTTGGTGATGCATCATGGAGTACCATAAAAGCATTCAAAGCCATACTGTAGAACTTTGAACTTGCTTCTGGACTGAGAGTTAATTTCTGCAAGAGCAGCCAGTTAGGCCTTGATATATCACAAAGGACTGTCCAAGAAATGGCTGCTTATCTTGGTTGCAAGACAGGATCTATTCCCTTCACTTATTTGGGATTACAATTACGGGCTAATCCAAGAAGCTACATGGGTACTTGTCATAGACAAGTGCAGCCGTGCTCAAAATCTCTGGAATCATAAGCACATATAAACTGGAGGAAACATCATATTGCTGAATGTTGTTCTTGCTACTCTTCCAGCACATGTTTTTGGTTACTTAAAAGTTCCAGCATTTGTGCTTGATAAGCTAAATACCATTCAAAGATCTTTTTTGGGGGGAATCAATAAAGAAAAAAGAAGACATGCTAGCTAGCTTGGAACAAGGTCACCACACCAGTGGAAAGAGGGAGTATTAGCATACGTAATCTGCAAGACTTCAATGTAGCCATGCTTGGCAAGTGGTGTGCTAGAATACTGTCAGATGTAAAGAGTTTTGTCAAATATATCCTGAGATCTAAATATGGGTAGGGTGTATTGCTGGAAATTGGAGGTCTGCGTGAACTAAAACAGCCAACTACTGACTCAAGCGCAAGCAGGAGAAGAAACATGACATATGCATCCTTATGGTGGTAAAACATGCAGGAAATAGCAAACTCTACTTAGCTACAACAGAGTATAACAATCATCTTAGGTAGTGGATTAAGCATCAAATTTTGGGCTGACATGTGGAAACAGAATATATCAATAGCTGAGTGATATAACAAATTATTCAGAAACACAACAAATCAATATGCTCACATTGCAGACATGGGGCAGTGGATCAACAATGCATGGACTTGGACTTGGAACAGGCGAAGACCTTTGATAGATTATGAACAAATTGAACTAATTGATCTATGTTCTTTCTTGAAGGACACAACTCCAAATGATAATAATAATAGATAGATATGTGTTTGAAGGGGACATGGAAACCAACGACACAGACAAAGCAACATACAAGAGGATCATTAACTCCTTAAACACCCCATATTCATATGAGAAACCATCAGACTGTTGGGAACAAGATGGCACCTAGAAAATAATGATATTTGGTTGGAAACTGCTTTAGAATGCTTTGCCACTCAAGACTGAATTATAGCACAGAAATATCCTCAGGGATGGAAAGGAATTGTTATGCACCCTTTGCCACTCAGGTAATGAGCAAGAATCATTTACTCATTTGTTTATTAATTGCTCAATTACTGTGCAGAACTAAAACATGTTATATGACTGGCTACTGGTGGAAGATGAAGGAACACTCAATGTAGTGCATGCTCCAATGTTGGGGAATTTCTGTGTAGCTAAACCGCATGGTGTTAATTCATGTGTGTGGAAGTCTATATGGCTTGCCACTGTTTGGCAGGTATGGAAAACAAGAAACATGGTACATTTCTAGGCAATGGAAATAAACATAACAAGATTGTACAAACCATTCAAATGACAACATGGCTCTGCATTAGAGCAAAAAGAACAGAAAAGATGTTCTCATACTCAATATTTGACTGGCTATTACGGCCAGGAACATGCTTGTAGTTCCCGATTTGATAAATTGGATGGAGTGCTTTGTATAGCAGTGGACACATGAAAAACACGAACTGTTAGAGGCCCAAATGTGCATGCAAGGAAAAGAGACTACACGAACCAATCACTACTCTCAGTGTGACAATCTAGATGGAATATGGCACAATGAAAACACATCCGAGCAGGAACACAAGAGAACACATCCGAGCAGGCCCAAATTTGCTTGTGGACCGGTGGAAAATATTTGAGGGATGAGTAAATGAAGTGAAAATTAAAATACATACCCTACACTGGATCATTTCAGTTGTGTCAATAATGGCCTTTAGCATAACGGGGCCTAGAAAGTTCCAGCTGTGATCACTGACACTCTTGTGTCCATTAACATGCATGTGATCTTTACACTACTTAGTTAGGTTCTACTAGTCTATTTTCTTTATTTTTGATCCAATAGATTGCTTTCATGGAGTACAACCTCTTCTGTCATTATAGGGATAGCTCACCAAACTTTGTTTTGGGGGTAAGCCAAATTTTATTAAATGGAAACAATTATGCACAAGGAAGTAGAAAAAATATAACATCCATTCTCGCCTCTACCCGAACAATACTAGATACATCTTTGAAATTGATCTGAAACAACTTGCCTTCTCTTCATACTCCCAATCGGGTATAACTAAGGGTGATTTGATACACGGCTCACCTAGCGTCATAGAAGGTCACAAAGCATCTCAACATTCAGCTCATCGTCGTCATCCATTCTTCACCAAAACAGAATGTCATGACTGTCACATTATCAACTCCCATTTTAGGGATATTGGCACACAAATTGATTAAGTTTGGTGAACTATCCCTGTATCGAATGATAGGGAGTATTACAATCGGACATTTATCCAGATCAAATTCAAAGGAATTACACTAGCAGCTCTAGCTATTCGATGGGCATACTTACCCCACTGACACATCGCCATAGTGTCTAGTAAGCCTCCTTTTGCTGCAGGAATATGTAATTGAAGGTGACAAGCTACTGAAAGATGTTAGCTTCGGTGGATCGTGGGAATGTACCCCATTTTGCAATAATAAAGGCAAAGCATTCAACAAATCTCCAAGAACATGAACCCCATGACCTGACAATCCCATTGTTCAGTTAATTTCATGTATTAGTCGTCTCAGCATCAAATAATGACCAAAATAATTTTTGGTGGTGATTTGTTTCCCTCCACCTACCCTGTACCGTAACAAAGCTGGAGATAAAAAAAATAGTTTCCAGCTTAGAGTTAGATGGGGTAGGATAATTGTACCTTTATCCATCTCCTACCACTTTCTTCCCCTTGTTTTTTTTCTTTCACTTCATCAAGAGGGTTAAACACCCTAATCAACCATTGTTGATGTTCACCGATTCCTGCATCCTAATCCTTTGGCTCATTCCTATTATTTCTCCCTTTCTGCTTGGACTTCCTGTCAAAAACCACCTCACTTACACGTCAACAATCATATAATCAAGGCATACCAAGAGAGCTCCTATTCCTGTTTCACAAACCACATGATTCTTCAAAAATTCAAACATCTCAGAGGCTGCAGTAGCCAGTCATTCATAGAGAATGGAAATGCCTGTTCAGTTCTCCTCGCTCAAATCCAGGTCCATGAAACTCTCTGAATCACGTGTGCAGCCTTTTGAGGGTTGCTCTGTTGCACTTGGAAGTGAGTATTATTTCTTAGTTTCCACATTGTCCAGGCCATTGCTATCCAGATAGCTTTCCATGCATCCTTGTTGACCTCCACTGGTTTGGCTTGGAGAAAGACCTCCAAGGAAGATACCTGTAGGATATATAAAGAGAGAGTTTCATCAGAGTCTAGACACTTTCTAATCACACTCCATATGTTCAGTACTATAGGACATGTTTGAAAGATATGTGTTGAGGTCTCCTGTGATACTTGACACATTGTGCATCCTGTTTCATGCCCTTCAAGTATGACCTTCCTCCTTGACAGAAACTCCTTAGTAGGAAGGGAATCTTTTAGTAGTGTCCATGTCATGATTGCAGCTTTCATAGGAGAGTACTTGTTCCAAACTTTTTGAAGGCTCTGCGCCTCCTCACTGCCAAAGGGAGGTTGTAATCCTTCCATGATTTTTCTGTAAGCCAACTTCACTGTATATTTTCCATCTTTGCTGCCCTCACGTACATATTCATCCTCTCCATCCTCGTTGCGTAGCGTAGCTTGTATAGCACTTTGTAGAGCCATTAGATCCGTGAGTTCCCTATGCCTTTGATTCCTCCATTGCCATATCCATGACCACTTTTCATCCTACCAAACTCCCATGTTAGCTATTGAAATCTCTGAATTACTCACAACTCTATACAGTCTAGGGAATCTAGCAGCCAACGTTGTATCCCCTTGCCATCTATCTACCCAGAATTTAGTACCTTTGCCACTTCCTAGTCTTATATTCATATTTGAGTTAAACCATTCCTCTGCCAGGATGTCCTGCATATTATTCCACCAGCTGGATGCATAATTCCTTCCTCTCTGTCTACCCACACTCTTCTGCTCGTTCCTTGGATTTGTCAATTCCCTAAGTCCCCCAGCCACTAGGAATCCCTTGTTTCCATACCTTAATCTAAGTACTACCAGTGCCATACTCCCTTCCTTTCCTAAAATCCTCTCACCCCACTTTCCAAGCATGGCTTTATTGAAAACACTTAGATTGCGCGCCCCAGTCCTTCTCCCTCCACTGTTAAGCAAAGTTTATCCCAAGCAATCCTACACAATTTTTTCTTCTCCTTGCTTCCTCCAAAGAAGAAGGTTCTCTGAACTGACAGAAGACTCTTAATTACTGAGGTGGGGTTTTTGAAGAAAGCAAAGTAGTGCACTGGTAGAGCTGCTAGCACTGAGTTGAGGAGTGTTAGTTTACTTCCCAAGGATAGATATTTATGTTTCAATGTTTTATGCCTTCCAGGATTAACACCCACAGGAAGTCCTAGATACTGAAAAGGAATCCTCCCAATTTTGCACTCCAGGAAAGCTGACATATCCTCAATCACAAGTGTAGGTATGTTTATCCCAAACAGACAGCTTTGGCTAAGGTTGATACGCAGACCTAAAACTAGCTAGAAATTTTGCAAAATTGCCTTAAATACTCTGACTGTGTCCCATGATGCTTGTCCAAACAATATTATGTCATCTGCACATTGGGGATGAGTCACTAAGGTCTTATCTTTTCCC